>RJWJ010030632.1:0-19780 GCA_004363605.1 Indri indri | reverse complement strand
GGTCTAGACCTTTACAGGAAAATCAGCAGAGGAATATAAACAAGAGGTATGGCGATCGGTTCCCCCAGGAGCACCTGGCAGGTCAGCTGGGGACTCCCATGCAGCCGTGAAGCAGTTACATCAAGAATCTGCATCGGTAATCCCCTGGGCTTGGGAGCTGCTTCCTAGAAGCCATAAAGGACAGGCAGGATCTGAACTGGGCAGAGAAGCTTCTAGAGAAGGAAGAGGAGAGAGGGGAACTGAAGGTGACCTCGGTGTGGCCAGAGGCTCCTTGGAACCAGCCGGCAGTCCCTCTGTTCAGCAATACACCTTCCTGTGCTTCCTGTCACTTTAGGGAGGCAACCCTCTTAAAGAGCAGATCACTGCCTCCATCCTAGGTCCCTTGTCCCCTGTGGGCAGGCAGGACTCAGCGGGCCCTGACCTGCTGAGATGGGCTTCACACTCTGTGCCCCATCAGATGGGCTGCTACACAGAGGCTCTGGCAACCACACAGCCACACAACCACACAGCTCTGGACTGGTACTGTCTACCTCCTGAGATGAGGCACTGCCCAGGAACGTGGAAATGGGGGAAACTGACCTCAGCTGAATTCAGCTTTCACACAGATGCATTTTGCCCACGTTCCTGGAAGGCAGGAATCTCCCTTCCACCCCTGACTCCTCACCGCAGACCTATTACGGGCAGACAGGGGCAACACAGATATTATTAGCGCTGTCATATGAGGGAGGTAGCCAAGCTGCTACGATCATACCGCTTCCAGGTGGCCCCCTAGGATTTTGAGCCCAGATCTACCCGGCAACAAAAGCGCAGCGCTTAAGCATTAGGCCTCCTGCATCATGAGATGGGACACTGCCCAGCAAGGTGCAAATGGGGGGGGGGGGCACTGACCTCTGCACTGGACTCAAAGACAAAATAAACTCTCCTGAGAACGGGTCACAGCAGAGAGGGCAAAGGCACCGTAAAGACGGAAAAACACTTCAGTCCTGGACTAAGGACCCTGACGTGGCTAAAGAGCAACTCAGCGGCCCTGAGACTCCACACCAGAAAGCAGGAGGCCGAGCTGGGGCTGGCCACCCGCGCCCTGCCCAGAGGAGAGGGTGCCCTGCCCCCACGCACTCCCTTACCCTAGTATCTGGCCAGGTCTGCGGGTGCCCCTGCCACAGCTCAGGGAGGCCGACCTGTTAAGGCCATTGCCGACGCCGGGTCCCCAGCACTGAGTCACCACACAGCCTCCTGATGGCAACCCAGCCCCCTGCGTGACAGCCGCCTGGGGAGAAATTTGCCCAGCACAGGATCTGGTCCGCTGGATGTCACACTTTCAGTGTAAATCAACCAAACGCCACTACCTGGAGACCATTCGCCTCTGGGGAGGCTGCTGGTCAAACAGGAAACCCCCCAGCACAGAGAACTTGATGTGTGGTGACCCCACCCCACGGGGACGCTCCCGCCTGACTAGCTGACATCCCCACCCTCTGCCGCCATCTCCACAGTGCCATCCTGTGTTCACCAGAGAATGACGCACGAACCGAGGTGCGCGCCGTGGAATACTACTCAGCAATGGAGTCAGCTGCTGTGACACACGTCACCATGGGTAAATGGCACGGAGACAGGATGCAGAGCGAAACCAGCCAGGCGCAGGAGAGCGCACACTGTGTGTTCCTGTCTACAAGAAGGTCGAGAACAGGCAAAAAATCCATGGTGATGGTGACTGACTTCAGAAAAGTGGTTGGGTAGGAGAAGGGGGTTGACTAAAGGGGCAGGAAGGAATTTTCTGGGGTGATAAAAAGGTTTTCTATCTTTCAGATGGTGGTTACACAGGTATACACAATTACTGGAACTATACGTCAAATAAAATAAAAAATGCAATGCAATGCCCAGCACACAGCAGGACACACAGCAAGTGCCCTATAGAAGTTGCTGAATCGTTAACACATTTTCTTCCTAAGTGAATTTTTAAAATAATTTATTAGGAAAATCACTTTGGAAATCTTTTTTTATTGTGATAAAATATACATACCATAAAATTTACCATTCTAACCATTTTTAAATGTACAGTTTAATGGCATTAAGTACAATCACATTGTTGTGCAACCGTCTCCACCATCCATCTCCAGAGCATTTTCATCTTCCCAAAATGAAATCCTTTACCCATTAAATAAAACTCCATCCCCTCTAGCCTCTGGCAACTACCATTCTACTTCTGTCTCTGTGAATTGGACTACTCTTGCTATTTCATATAAGTGGAATCCTATGGTATTTGTCCTTTTGTAACTGCCTTATTTCACTTCGCATCATGTCTTCAAGGTTCATCCATGCTACAGCGTGTGTCAGAATTTCCTTCCTTTTCAAGGCTGAGTAATATTCCGTGACATGTATATATGGCAACCCAGCCTCCTGCACGACGGGCCTCCAGTGTCTGTTCACCACTGATGGACACGTGGGTTGCTTCCACCTTCTGGCTATTGTGAATGTGCTGCTATGAGCAACACCGGTGTATGAACATCTGTTCCAGTCCTGCTTTCACTTCTTTTGGGTATATGCTCAGAAGTGGAATTGCTGGATCATATGGTAATTCCACATTTAATTTTTTGAGGAACCACCATACGTTCTCCATAGAGGTTGTACCCTTTTACATTTCCACACACAGTGCTGTGTGTAAGGGTTCCAGTTTCTCCATATCCTCACCAATGGCTGTTATTTTTTGTTGTTGTTTGATAATAGTCATCCTAATGGGCGTGAAGTGGTATCTCACCGTGGTTTTGATTTTTTGATTTGCGTTTCCCTGGCAACTGGTGACGTTGAGCATTTTTTCATGTTCTTATTGGCCATTGGTATATCTTCTTTGGCCAAATGTCTATACAAGTCTGTTGCCCAGTTTTTAATTGGGTCGTTTGTTTGTTGTTGAGTTGAAACTCAGTTTTAATTGTTACTGTGCAGGCCTGAGCACCAGGTCCCACCCTCCCCAGTGTCACATGCTCAGTCTTCAGACAGCAATTTCTCATCCTTTAACCCTATCCCCACCGCTGGTGGCCCACCGGTCACACCCAGCACAGGAGTAAGGGTCAGACGGCAACTGCCTCCCCCTTTTCCTAGAATCCAGGAGATTATACCTGGCCCAGGTGTCTATTCGGACTATCAAAAACCGTTTCTGGAGGCCAGACTTTCTGGGAAGCGCAGCAGGATTAAAAACACAGACGGTTTGGGCTGTCGATGGGTGACTTGACAGTTCCTTGAGTGCACACCCCACCCCTGCAGCCTCCCCCAGGAGCCCTCACGAACAAAAATGGGCTTTTTGTAGTTTCTGCAGAATCGAGGAGGGAAGCGTTCAATTCCTAGGCGGGAAACTGAGCAGGGCTGCAGCTCTGGAACACCCTTGTCACTCAGGGATGTGAGGGAGAGCATGTGAGGAGGTGAGGAGTGGCAGGGCCATCACCACAGCCCTCATCCAGAACAGGGCTGCAGCCCTCGCCACAGGACAGTGGTTTGCGTGTCTGTAGCCCAGCAAGGTAGCAGCACCAGCCGCTTTCCTGACAGGCTCTCTACGGCTGCCTGCGACCTTCTTCTCTGTCCCAGCTGCCGTGTCCGCCAGGTCGCACAGCCCACGTCCCCTCCCTCCAGGGATCCCTCCACCCAGGGGCACCAGAGCAGGCCTTGTCCGACACCTAGGGCCAGGAGGAAGCCTCCCTCCAGGTTATAAGTGAGGTGGCGACTTTATACAGAGGAAAAAAGCAACTTCCATGAAAATCATTTTTCTTCTCTAGGGGGAAGAGAGGAAATTTTAAATCATTGTGCCATTTCATTGTAGAAAAAGGCAGTTTCCTCACATCACATGGAGCGATCCAGGTGCTTCTTTTTTTTTTTTTTTTACAATGTGTTGCCATAGATTGGTAGATGGAGAAGCTTTGGCGCTTCCCTTTGGCACATCTAGGCTTCAGCAAGAAATATGTTCCTTTTGCAGTTTGAATATTATTCAAGTTTTGATGATTAAAGCTGGTTGGAACAGCATGAACCGAATAGATTACAGCACTCCACTCCTAGCAGGCTCTTTGCTAGGAGGACCGGCCAGACGCGCGCACTGCACGCAGCCTCCCGGTCTACCCAGCCCCGCTTACGAATGTGGCACTTAAACTTCCCGAATTCCGTGGCCCTTGATTTTAGCTCAGAAGGCTGGAATCAGAGCAAGGTCATCTTATATTTCCTCACATCACCTAAATAGCCTATTTCGATGGCAAAAGATCTTATCCAAACAAGCTCATTCAATGGCAAAATAACCTACCCATATCTCAAGAGGGCAAAACCATGCAATTTTGCAACAGAATGGTTTCAGGATGAATGAGGGTGGGTACAAGGCTCCCGAGCTAAGACCCTAAGAATCTCACTCAGCACTGGGGAGATCAACTGAGGATGAACATAAAGGCTGGGCAGGCAGCCCTCCTTACGGCCATTGACAATGGCAGTCATGTGTCCCCAAGGTTGCAAAGTTGGCCTCACTGATGAGGGATTCCAGACCTGAGTGTCGTAAAATCACTGCATATGTTTTGACAAGACAAGTGCATCTAGGTTTCTCCCATGTGGTTCTCTAGCCCTATCCATGGTAAAGGACCAGGTTTTAGGTTTTTGTTTATATCTCCCATCTGTCAAGAATTAAAATGTGGTCCTACCATGCATGGCTAGACCACAGCTCATACTGCATGTGACACTCCTGGTAACTCACCCTGTGAGTGTGACATCACCCAAACTGGTCTGTACCTTGTTCAATGAGAGGAGGCCGTGGATCATGCTCTTGGCTGCCGAGGTGATGGTAAATGCAATAGTCGTTTCTGAATGCTCAGTCCCAATTTATCTTGGCACAGACCAGTCACAGTTTGTGGACTGGCACCAGTGTGTGACTGTGCCCGGAGTGGCACTGTTTTCTCCTCCTCTGTACTGTCTCGGAGAGACTGGTCAACAGCAGCAATGGCCAGTGCAGGTGGTTAGGCAGAACCGAGTGACCCATGGGCCCTGTCGTCTCCCCCTGTCACCTCACCACACTTCATTGAATAGCCAGCATGTGCCAGGTCCAAGGCTAAAAGATAAAGACAGTCCTAGCCTTTAAGGACAATGATCCCCAAGATGAGTCCAGAAGTCTGACATTGCTGTGGTTTGGCATATGCCTGGCACTGTTCAATGCACTGTGCCAATGAGAACTCATTTAATCCTCCAATAGTCGATCTTCACACATTCAAGTCAGGGCACCCCCGGAAGCATTCTGATCACAAAGACAAGGAGTCAGTTAGACCTGAGCCTCGGAGGTAAACTCAGAATTGAACTGTTGTTCCGTTTACCAAGATGAGGGCAGTAAGTTTAAGTGTGGAGATACTTGAAATGATACTGGTGAGTCTCTGTTTCTTTGAATTTATTTCACACCCTAAAAGAAAATTCGCTGGACCTCAAGTTATCATGCCAGCTGTGATAACTGGTGAGCAATGTGGCTGAACACATGACTATTCTGTTATTCTAACAAGCAATTCATACTATGTAAAAGGGAATATTGACTCCCTGCTCCCGCTTCGGCACGGTGGGCAGTTGTCTGGGGGACAGGCTTGCTCCCACTTTTAACCCAGCCGCACCCACCACGGCCTGGCACCCGCGTCTGTCGACCTGACCTTGCCCAAGTGCTTTGTCTAACTCATCTGCAAAATGGGAACAACGCCACCATGTCACAGGGTGAGCAACAAACGAGATGCCGCAGGAGAGGATGCATTGTGCCTTTTCAGTGAACAGTTACTGGATCTATACTCATTTAGAAGCTCCAGGAGCTGAATACGTGTCATTAAAGTTCCCTGGGAGGCTAAGTTCAGCTGCAGTTTGATCTAAAAGCAAATGCTTAAAGCTGGAAGATATGAAAAGAGAAGGTAAGATTGTTTTTTTTAAAAAAAAAAATGTTCAAGTTTCACTGTTCGTTCCTCACCAGTTCTCAATGTTACTAAATGACCAAAGGGAAACAGGTGTGTTCTGGCAATTGTAAGGTCTCCAATTTGGCCTCAGTCTTTGACCAGCGTCTGCTTTTCACAAAGCAGAGATACAGAGTCCTCCTGCATGCTCTTCCCTCACCGCCCACACCCCTCAACCTGCTTCTGAGAGCTTTGCGGGGAAGCCTTAAGAAAAAGGAAGCTTCACGTCTGATTCTGACTTTAGGGTAGAAGCAAGCCCAGGAGGAAGGAAAGGGAGAAAGCAGAGCTGGACAGACGGGCGCCGGGGAGTGGCCCATGCCAACACCAGGACAGCCCTCCCTGGCACTTTCCGTGTGGTCAATCCACCACAGGTCTGATCCCAGGCATGGCCACCATGCCTTGCTCACACTGAGAACTCACTCCTTGGCTGAAGGGGGTTGGAAGAGTTAAAACAGGGAGTGAATGCATTTTTGTGGTGTGTGCTTGAGGCTCTATTCACACCCATCTCCAGAAAAAACTAATATAAAGAGTAAAAATAGAACAGAAGAAGTTGGAAAATACAGTGCTATTGCCCTTCCATAACTGTCTCTGTGATTTCTAGGTGTTTTCTTTTCCTTTAAAATAATGCTTTTGCGAGCTACCACAAATTTAAAAATTGGAGAGGGGACAACACTTTGCAAGTTAAGCATGTTTTGAAGGACAGACTGTATGTGGACTCTCAAAAGCACCAAATAGATTCAAGTTATCCCTGGGATGATGAAGCTCCAAGAGAAAATTAGTCTTCAAAGTCTCAAGTCATAAATCCCAGAAGATTCCATCTAGATTAGTTAGAATTCATCAACAAGCATATTTAATAGATATATGCCCAAATATAGCAACAAAAATTCCACACAATGACAAACCATGAACATGTAACTACACAGCCACTGAGTGAAAAGAAAATCCAAAAAGTTGGCTTTGATGTCTGTTACGTGACACCTTCTCTGGGCATAAATTTTTCCAGGCAAGCATTTTTACTGAAGAGTTCTGTGCTGGGCACTGTGCTAGGATCAGGCATGCAAAAACGAACAAGTCTGGGTCAGCCTTCAACGGTTCTGGATGGATCCTTAACCCTTTTTACATTGTTGTAACTCTTTGATATGCTGTTTATTTACTACACTGGCTCAATATGGAAACAAATGCCATTCAAGCATCTAAAAGTTTTTCTCATTAGCCTTCCAGGAACCGGAGTACACAGAAGCAGGTGGACAAACCCAAAAAGCATGATGAATGTAGATCAGATCAGACCTGATTACTATGTTTATTTAAGCTCACATTCCTTCTAACAGAATTATTTTCATATAAGATGTTAATTGGCACAGATAACGCAGTACCTGGCACATAACAGGCAGTGTGAAGTGGAGGACATGCATTGGAAAAACAAAGACATACATACTCACACGCACAAGTGCACGTGTGCAGAAAAGACACACTGGTAGCTCCGGGGTCTGTGTTCAAACCCAGCAGCACAATGTGACTAGGTTTGTGGCCTTGGGCCAGTTGATCTCTGAGCCTCATCTTCATTTGTAAAATGTGGATAATCCCTACCTTGCAGCATTGATAGGAAGATTAGAGATTTTATATATATATATATATATATATATATATATATATATTTTGTAAAGTACTAAGATATAGTGGGCAGCCATAACTGTTATTATTATTATTATTTATATTATTGGGGCTTGATAAAGGTTTGCTGATTGAATAATAGGTAGATTAACTGACCTCTAAAATTCACATCAACTCTAAAATTGTGATACTAAAAATGGAATTAGAAGTTCATACATCAAATCATCTCAAGGATATTTTTACTCTTGGAATTGTGATGCAAATCTCTTGTGCTTTTCAGAATAAGTACTGATAACGAGACTCATAGAATACAATATATACACACATTCTGATGTACCATTAACATGTCTATGATTGAAATTTAACAGGATTTAACAGGCACCTACGGTTTCTGAGATCTCTCCGGGTTGCTGCTGACTCTTCCGACAGCTTCTTCACCTAAGCTCTCCTTTCCGGAGCACTTCTCCAGGCCACTGTGAAAAATATCTCTTTTCACTCTCCCAGCCATCCTAAGACAGCCACTATTGTTCCCTCCATTTTCATAAAAGAAAACTGGGGCTTGGTGAGACGGAGGATCTTTCCAAGGTCACGCAGCTAGTAGGCACCAGAGACGGGGCTTCAACTCTGACAGGAAGCAAGTGCTTGCGACTGCTCTGCAATATCGCAGCAACTCAGGCAAGCCCCCAAAGCAAAGTGTAAGAGATCGGAGAGACGTGGGAGGAAATGCACACAAAGAAAAGGAAGAACAAATGTCAGTAACATCAACTGCATCCTTTATTGGATGGTATTCTGTTTGACTGCATTCTCACCAAATCTCTTCAACAGAAGACCTATGTGATTTGCTAGCATTAGAAGTGGCCGAATACAGCAATCCCACTTCTGGGTATGTATCCAAAAGAACTGAAAGCAGGATCTCGAACATGGGCACACTCATGTTCATAGCAACATTACCCCCAAGAGCTAAAATGTGGAAGCAACCCAACTTGCCATCAATGGATGAATGGATAAACAAAATTTGGTATATTCATACGATGGAATATTATTCACCCTTAAAAAGGAAGGAAAAATCTTGTCACATGTGACAACATGTGAGGAACCTTGAAGACATTATGCTAAGTGTAACAAGCCAGTCACAAAAGGACAAATACTGTATGATTCCACCTACATGAGGGATCTAAAGTAGTCAGTTGTATAGAAACAGAAAGTAGAATGGTGGTTGCCAGGGCTGGTGGGGGGGGCGGTGGGTGGGAACAGAGACTTGATGTTTAACAGGTACAGAGTTTCAGTTTTGCCCCATGAAAAAGTTCTGGAGACCCGTTGCACAATAATGTGCACAGTAACACTACTGACTGTACACTTAAAAATGGTAAAAGTGGTAAATTTCATATTGTGTTTTTTGAACAATTAAAAAATAAAGTGGTAGAATATATATTTATGTGTATATATATATGTTTGTGTATATGTGTATATATATCCTTAAAATGTTCCATGATTTAAAAATTTCAAGAATCTGTATATAAATTATAAAAATAGACACCTATGAGGCCACTGATAGCCTTTAAATGTCCTGGGAACTGTCTTCTTTGCCCAAAATGGATTCCCTACCATAACCATGCTTGGCTGTTCTTGTTCCAGCTTCTGGGTTGTCATGTGCTGCTGAAGGGTCAAGAGTCTCTGAACCATCTGGATTCCATGCAGATACCCTGCTTCGCAGAAAATGAGGAATCCTCCCCTTCCCACCTGAAAGGTGGAAATGCTCCCAAACAATAAAGTTCATTTCACGAAGAACTCTGTTGCTACTTCTAGTGATCCACTTGCCTCATCTTAATTTGCAGTTTCAGTTTTCCTGTTTTCAAGTGGTTTCCTTGAAGAAAGCACAAACTACTTTTCTGACCTCGGACGCTAGGAGAGTAAGTGTGTAGCTGCTGTAGGAAGAACCACAGAGTGTGCTTTCAGAGTGGTCCTCATCTCAGAATTTTTGATCCAAGGTGCAGGTGAGGAATTCTGACATGCTTTTCCTTCTTAACCAAAATTATTAAGACCATTTTCTATAGTAAAATTTACTTCATATGAAAGTGCTTTCCAGGGATTATGTTATCTAATTTTTTAGCATACCAAGAGATGACCCCAGATTTCTTGAGTAATAACAAATGACTATTTCCTGCACAAACTAAAAATATTTCACCAGTTTCTAAACATTTGTGCCTACGTGTCCAGCACAGTGGGAGAACATGTGATTTACCTGTCCACAAAGGTATTTCTTGTTCTCTAGTCCTCTTACACACTAACTGCCTTGTTTTATCCTCATTCACTACAGCTAAGGGCTGGATTTCTTATTCACGGCATTACTTCCTCCTCCTACTCCCAAGTAGGCACTTAGTTGACATTATAGAATCACAAGGTTGGTTATAATTCCATTTCTTCATCTGACTTTGAACTTAAATGTTCCAATTACTTTGCCTGATCCTAATAAGTCAGGAGCGTGCTAATGCTTGCCTTGATATTTCTGAAATATACGGGGTTGTGATTAGCATGGGACTGCATCATTAGAAAGCAAAGTTGAAAGCCGGTGAGCAAAATCATCACTCGCATTTAAGTAAAACTGTCTGTTCAGTGGACTTATAATGTTACTATGCTCCTAGGGGCACTATATGCCATGACTAAATGCATATTGTACTGGACAAATCCTCTGATGTTCCGGAACCTTCTGGCTTTGGCCACCACTAGAAGAGAAAAGATCCTAGAAGGACAGGCTGGCTCTAATACACGGTATCATCGTCTCTCTGAGCCAGATATATCTGAAGACACAAAGATCCCTTGAACCACATGGGGCTGGGGAAAAAAAAAGGAAGGAAGGAAGAAAAAAGAAGGAAGGAAAGAAGAAGAAACGAAGGAAAGAAGGAAAAACTTTAGTTAATTGTGCTGGACTGAATTGATGTCTCTAGGTCAAAGAGTGAGAATGCTTTACAGAAAGGCTGCTGGAAGAAAAAAAATAACCCATGCACACACACACAAGTGAGATGCTAAAAAACTACATTAGCATCAGTGGTGTTATTTGAGTAGATTAAAAAAAATTAACCCCTTTATATCTGTGTGTAGCTGGGAATAGTGTAAACTTTTATAAACTAGCAGAAAAAAAAGAAAGGAAATACCTAAAACTGGGAATGATTTGCAGCAAAATCAATTGATAAATGAAAGAAATAAAAAGATGGCACAACTGAAATTGATGCCAAAGATTTATAAGGTTGACTAAGTAAACAAAACCGAATGGATTACCATGGAAATGCATGAATATTGAAATAAGCAAGATTTGAATAGACTAATGATATGCCTCCCTTAGACAGACAGGTGTTGATAACAACGGTGACACTCAATCCACACCAACATCCACACTTCTAATATGTTTCTTCCTAGAAAACGGGTTCGATTTAAAGGTTCCTTTGGTAATACCTTATAAGCAAAATACATTTTCCAATCTTAAAGGGACTGACTCAATTCTCATCTACTTGAAAAACAAAAAAGGTTTTATCCATTTGCTTTTTGGGTATGAGGAGCTGCAGTTAGCAGAAGTCATTCTCTTGGGCTCTGCTAGTCTTTGTTCCAACAAACCTCTCTCCAAACTGAATTCTCAGTCTCACTTATCTCCCACACTGAGTACTTGAAGTATGACCACTACTCATTAGAAACATAATTAAAAAGACACAACACTAGGTCCCCACCCCCCCATCACACACAGATGAAAACCAATAACCCTTAATCTATTTGTTACCATGGCTACCATAGGATATTTTATTTCAGTAAAACTCTAGGTATTTCGTTTGGATTGTTGCTTGCAAATGAAAGTTGGAGACCTATAAATTTCCGTAACTGCACCAGAAATGGAGAGAATGAACAGAAGAAAATGTTTTTCTTAATCATAGTCAAATATGGTTTATAAGGTGTTTGTGTAGAAAAGTTATTAAAATTGGTTAAATGCACCAGCCCATAAACCAATTTAAATGCCATTAAATTCATATAGAGTTTAAGGGCACATATGCTAGTAATTCCCTGATTTATAGCAGGGTGATAAATCAAGTGTACTCCAGAACAACGTATGGGACGGAGACTATTCATCAGGAGCACACAGCTCCATACCTGTACGAACACCCAGACTATGTGACTAATCAAACACATGCCAACCTGCCTTTAAAGTATTCACCTGTGTTTACTGGACATGTTTTCTCAAGTGTCAGGATGAACAACCCATAAAACTGTTCATCACCACCCCCCCCCCAAATTAAAAAGTTAGCTCTATACCTCCTCCCCATAATTAAAAAAATCAGGAATGAGGTGGGCTAATTCAATCTGCTGTCATTCATCCTAAAATGAAATAATTCCTTAAATCTGCCCTCCCAAGGCTGAGTTAGTGATAAGACCACACGGCAAGGGAAGAAACTCTGTAATGACTAGACAGATGACTTTAAAGAGACGGAAACTGGGATAAATACAGCTGTAACCAGGACAGATCTGTCACTGCAAGAGAAGTCCGAATCCCAGCGTTGCTCGGCCGACGAGAGGCTGGAGTATGTTGCAGTGGAGCCGGGTTGTCCCCAAGCTGACCAAGTGTAAGTTTCGCAGGCAGCAGCAGCTCGGCGTCCTCAACGGTCTGGTCCCTCCAGCGCTGAGGTCTCGCCTAATGCTACATAAATACCTGCGTCCACGATTCGCCCGGGGCGCGCCGCGGCGCAAGCACGGCAGGGAGGGAGGAGAACGTTTGCAGAGCGGCAGGGATGGCAGCGGCGGCGGCAGCTCCTCACCCATCCGCATCCCTGGGGACCCACAGGAGGACCTGCCAACTGACCGCGTCGGCCGTTCGGTTCCAGAACCCAGGGACGACAACTGGCTTCTCAGCGGGCAGACCTAGGCATCTGAGACTCGCGCTTTGCCGCCACCCCCTCCTCCGAGACGGCTGGCCGCAGGCAGGCAGCGCGTCCCCGCCTTCCCTAGCCAACGTAGAGGCGACTTGCCCCGGGAGCTGCCTCCGACCTACCCGGGCTCTCGGCTCCGCGCTCCGGCCCCGGGCGAGCACGCCCCTCCCTTCGGGCCCGGGGCCGACGCTGCCCAGCGCGGGCACCCGCGCCGCGACCGCAGATAACCCCAGCGTTCTCAGCCCGCTCCAGGCCACGGAGACCGGGACGTGAGCCCTCGGCCACCCGGCATCCCCGCAGCAATCGGGGCGCGCGTTCACGCTCCCACACTACACAGCTCCTGGTCCACACTATCCCACACATAAACAACCCCTCCCCACCCGACATCAGCTCCTCGCCCCTTCGCCATCCCTGTAAGCTCTCCTTTTTGCACCCCCTCCCGCTGGCACCCACAAGATGTCAAGGGAAGTGGGTGGGGGGGTCACAAAAAGGTCTGTGCGGGTTCCCTCTCGACGGTTTTCAAGCTCCTCTACCTCGAAAGTTACTTGGGATTGAGTGAAGAGACCTGGTCCCCAAATGCGGGATCTGAGGACGCGAGGGGGCAGAAACCCCAACCTGGCTTCTCGCTGCACAGAGGCGTGCACCTCCCCAAAGGGCAGGGCGCGAGGTCGCCCCCGGGGTCCAGCCCTCCAGTACCTCGGGCTCCCAGCCTGGCTGGGGCCCTGGGCCGCTCAGGGAAAGGTGGCCCGGAGAGGGGCGCGCGCCACCGGGCCCAGCAGGGGGGCCGCCCCGGCTTGGGGGGGGGTCACACTCGTTTCCAGCACCTCCGACCACCAAGACAGTGGCCCCAGGCAGCCCCGGTGCATACACACCCGGGGGCAGGAAGTTTTTCCCCCCTTTTTCCCCTTGGAGCAGCGCAGGCGCAAGGGCTCCTGCAGCCTGCGAGTCCAGACGCGGGAGGCTCCTGCCGCCGCCGCCGCCGCCGCGAGAGCCGAGCCCAGCGTTCCGGGTTCCGGGCCCCGCTCCCACGCCCGGTCCGGCCCCGCGCAGCCGCCAGGACCCTGGGTCTCCGGCGCCGCATCCTAAGCGCCCCAGCCCGGCCCGGCTCTTACCTCCGGCTGCGCCGCTCCGGCCCCGGCCCGACGCGCAGAGATCCCGGGGTCGCGGGTGGGCGCAGGAGGGCTGATGGATAGGGGTCGGCGCCGGCGGGTGGCGGTAGCTGGGGCCGCTCGGGTCCTGGCCAGGAGAAACGGATCCAGGTCCACCTCCTCGCGTTCCTGCTCTGCGCCTTCTTCCCCTTTTCCTCCTCCTCCTCCTCCTCCGCCGCCGCCTCCCGGCAGCCCAGGGAGGATGCCCGGGAGAGGCAAGTCAGTCCTTCTGCTTGTCAGCCTGTGCGGCTATGCGCGGTGCGGCGCGGCTCTCATCGAGGCGGCGGCGGCGGCGGCGGCTCCGGCAGCATCGCCCCCGCCCTCTCCCCGCAGCCGCGGCGGCCGCGGGGCTGGGGCTGGCTCCGGGCTCGGGTCTCGGGCTCCGGGCGGGGGCTGCGCTCAGACGCGGCGACCGCCGGGGCTGCGGGCGGGCGCTGCGGAGCCGGGGCCGGGGCCGGAGCTGCGGCTAGATCCGCGGTGGCGGGGACGGCGGCGGCGGCGCGGGGGCTGGCGCGGCCGCGGCGCGGGGACCATGCTCCCTTCTGGCTCGCTCCGCTCCGGGTACCGTCTGCTTTAGCTGCGAGGGAGGCGGGCTTCGGCGCGCAGCCAGGGGCGGGCGGAGCCAATCACGGGCGCCCGAGTGGGCGGGGGTGGCGAGCGGGGGAGGCGGGGCCCCCCGGCCGGGCACCGTGCGCTGCTCCCCGGGCTCGAGGGATCCCCGGCAGGCGCGCGCGGGGCCGGGGCGGCGAGCTAGCGGGTGTGTGCGTCCGTCCGTCCGGCCGCCGCCCCCGCCCCCTGCGGTGGCCCCCGGCTTGCACGGCTCCACCGCCGCACCCGGCGGACGCACGGAGCGCTCGGCCCGGCTTCCGGGCCCTGCCGGCCCAGGGTCGGGGAGCCGGGACCGACGCGACTCCCCGTCTGTTCTCAACACCTGAGGAAACTGGCAGAAAAGTTTGAGAAGGAAAAGTCCAATCGTCTTTCAGCTTCCATCCTCGCTGTGACACTCCAGCCGCGGGAAGGAGCAGGAATTGTCCACATCTCTGAAGGAACAGGGCTAGCCATCCAAATCCCGTCCAAAGCCCTCTCTGAGTCTGTCCTGCCTTTCCTCGGTGTGCACGAACTTTTCCTGTTCACACTGGCCCTCCGGAATCCACACAGCCCTATTTGGGCCACACTAGCCTTTCCTGTCTACACCGAGCCCCTTCACCCCCACGCCCACCCTACCCAGCTCTCGCTCTCGTGCGCTCTCTCTCACTCTCTCATTGTCTACCCTGACTACTCGGTCTCACCCCCTCTCGGTCTACACAGGCTGTCTACACAGACCCCAACTTCGTCGCTCATAGGAAAGGTTTGGCAGGAGGCTTGTGACGACCCCCAGGGAGGGCTTTTCCATCATGCCAGAACATTTCACTTCAGCCTGTCTTCCCTTCCCCTGGTCACTCTCCAGATCTGGATTTTATTCCCTGACCTCTCTTCCTCCCCACCTCCCCCTCATTTGGTTTTGAGTTTCAGAGGAAATATCTGCTCCCCTCAACCCTCCACCCCTGCCTGAAAGTAAAGGCATGTGAGCCCCATCCTCATCCTCTCCCCTCCCTCCACTCCCCCAGGCAAAGGCCTGAGGCCTGGGGCCTGGCTGGAAAGTGGGGAGGAGCGCGGAAGGTGAGGTAGGAAGCTGTTGGGCCTGAACTGGGAGGAGCTGGCCTGGGGAGGGCTTTGCCAGTCCCCGCCCCCAACTGCCAGGGCAGAGGCAGGACTTTGTCAGTAAATCCTTTTCTCCCAGCTGCCTCCTGTAATGTCTGGTCCAGGCCTCTGCTGTCCTTGGCTCTAAACTCAGTGCAGAGATTGTGTCTTCTTTAATATCTTGTGGGAAGCAGAGTACAGTGTTGTGGCTGATAAATAATAAATAATAATAATCTACTGAGGGTGGCAGGAGGACTGTCAGTGAAACGGAATGAGGACACCAGGGAGATGGACCATTGGTGTTAGAGTAACTGCATTTCCTGGAAGAAAACATGCATCCAATGAAGTTTTGGTGTGTGCAGCCTGGGGTGCAGGGGAGGGGACACAGCAAAGCACTTTACGGAGGAACCCACTCTTGAGAATGGCGCAGCCAGGAAAACTGGTGTGTCAATAAGACAGGGGATGGAGGTGCCTCAAACGGAGCAGGGTGGAGCTGGGGGGAGGAAGGCTCGAGGGTCCTCAAGCAACACCCGAAGGGGAGGGATAGCCGTGGCTCGAATACTAAGTTCTTAAAATCGTGCATGAACAGTGATGGAAGAGCAATGTAGATAGTAAGATGGAAAAAGAGGGATTTCTTGGGACTTAAAATAGATACACAGGTAATGTCTCAAGCAACTCAACGCAAAGAGAAGAACAAAGCCACAGGTGTGAGTCAGCGTTCGTTCATGCTGTAAGAAGCAGTCGTCTGAGATGATCTGCATGGATCCACCAACTGTGAACATGCAGGAATTCACCTAGCTGCATTCTGGAGCAAGATCCTGCGTGACAGCTGTAGGCACTACAGAATTGTGGCCAGGGTTTGCAGGGCCTGCAATAGGTTAAGTTCTCAAAATTTGAGGCACTCACAGTGTCTTACAGATAATTTTGAATGATCGATATTCAAATGCAAGAAGAAAATATGCACTCCAAGAATCCTTCCTTGGCTACATCTCTAGGTGCAAGTGAAAGGATTCTTCTAGTTTCCCTGCTGGCATTATCAGAGCAGAAGGGCTGTGCTGAGTCCTCATCTAGAGGAGGACCTCCTTTGGCCATGGTGATGCCAAGGCTGCTGGTTCGGGAGCCTTGCAAAGTCTTCAGGGTTAGAGTTGGATAACAGCTCACCAGGGGAGCCAGCTTGTCAGGGAGGATGAGGAAAGCTGTGTGTATTAGAATCACAGTGGGCTTATCTACCCTCTGCTCATCGCGCCTTCCTTTCATTGCCAGAGCCTGATTGCAAATAAGGATTTCTAGAGTTACATGCCAAGGTCTTCCTCTTCACTGGTGCTCTGCCCAGCTGGGAGCTGTTTGGTGTGGACATGCCATTTAGAAAGGGTCTGCTCTGTTCTATAAATGAGCTTCATTTCACCTGGAGTGCTATAGTTCACATCATGTGTCCCAATGCACCCAGGGTCTTGGTGACATAAGCTGGATTTGTGCTGTGTGAGGGATATCCTTTCTCTCTGCGTAGATCTTGCTGGTGTCTGGGGTCTTTGCTGGGGTATTCACTGCCCTGCTCTGTGGTCCATGGGATGTGCTCCATGGTTGGTATGGATCTCTCTGCATGGTACATGGGACTGGCTGGGTGTGGTGCATGGGAACCTCTTCCTCCATGGTCAAAGATTTCTCCAGGAAGCACCGGATCAGCTCAGTGGGTGCACTCCAAAAGCCAACCCCCACCATCCCATGCTGAGTCCCAAGCTGGGCTCTGGGATCAGGACTAGTGCATATACTCCCAGCAGATGGGTTGTGAAATTGTGGACTCCCAGTGTACAGGGAAGTAGACTGGAAAGCTCCAGAACATCCATTCCCTGCTCAGAGCATAGACCATTATTTGTGCAATCAGACAAGGAAAGGCCACTACTGTCATTTAGGGAGGCACCAGAGAAGGAACATCAGGACCACATTGGGTGCCACCCTGGGTGCCACCCACTGTGGCCAAGGCGGACTTCTCTCCTTTTTGTGTTTATAATAATAACCACAACAAAAGGACCATTTACTTGGTGGCTACTCAACCAGGCATTGTACTAAACTCTACCTGTGATATCTTGTTAATCATCATAGCAACCTGTGGAACTGATATTATCAGCCCCTAAAACTGAGTCCCACAGAGCATAGGTGAGCTTCTGCAGTCACATAGCAAGTAAATGGCAGAGCTGGAATTCGAGCCTGGATGGTGCCAAAGGCTCTGTTCTTTTAACCACATTCAACACAAATATAATTTCTTTTGTCATTAGCCCAGTGCTTTCTCCTTGGATTAGACACAGTGGATACTGATTTTGCCTTTGTCAGCCAGTCTTGGACACAGAACTGGAGATCAGTCTTAGAATACAGAGGACTGATGTAGAAGAGGGGCAAGCGTCCCTTTGATTACTGAACCCACAGGTCACTTGGAAGAGTGGAAGCCTCATCAGAAACCCTTGGGTTTGACAGGACATCTGTTTCCAGGAGTGCAGTGGGTATAAACAGAGCAGCTGCCAGCCTCTGTGCTGGTTAGGGTTTTGTGTTTGCTGTTTTTTTTTTTTTTTTAAACATTATGCATCATCTCCATTTGGCATCCAAAGCATTAATAAATCCTACATACGGCTGTCCCTCCAGTGGTTAATCAATCCATAGAAATCTATTTAGCACCTACTGTGTGTCCAGCATTTCAACCCCACGACATTGATTAAAGCAGGAAGGAAGAAGTCACAGAGGCTGACTTTTTACCATGGCCACCCTGCTCTGTGTTGCGTCACAAAGGCACATGCCGATCATTCAATCAGCCATTTACTGAGAGCTTCCTCCGTGCTCAGCTCTGTGCAGGCAACTATCAGGAAGGCAGGGAAAGCATAAGGTGGTTTACACTCCAATCATTTTTACCCCGCCTAGTCCCCCAAAAGGGGTCGAGGCAGCCTAGTACAATACTTGGCTCTTGTTCCTGATGAGGGTTAAGGTAACAGTGATTGTTATCAAGAAATAGAACTTAGCACTCAGTGGTGGTTGGAAAAGACTCCAACTGTTGTGGGGTCAAGGGATCCAATCCGTAAGAGCTAAGCTGGTCAGGATGGCTTCCTGGAGGAGGCAGGACCTCCTGTGAGGAGGTTTCTGTGGGATGCAGAGGGAGACCAGGCGAAGGGGACATCAGGGTCCTGGAGGTCGTGGGGGGCAGGTTAAGGAGACTCATCACTATCTGACAGTTTCTAAAACCCAGCTCATTGTTAACAGTCATTTCCTTTGGGTGAAAGTGAAAGTGTAGTTTCTTTCTTTGTCCAAATCAGTGAAATACTAGATTCTAAGAGTCAGAATGAAACCAGTGGTGTCTTTTTTTGGCATTTTCAATGGCAGGAATTCAGCACCTTTTTTTAGTACCACTTGTTTGCAGGTGGCAGGAGTGCTAATTAGACAGACCCACTAACAATTTTCCTGGGTAGCTCCGACTCCCAAACTGACAGCAGACACTGCTTGGGCGTTTTAAGAGAGCGGCTTCTCCTCTCCCCATGGATGATGTGGTTCCTCATTCGCGGTGGTCTGAGGGATGATCGAATTGTTGCTCAGTGCATATTTATTGGTTGTTAAATTGTTCACAGTGACCAAAATTTCACTTTGCCTTTTCAGTGTTTAAGAGGGGGCCAGTGTTTCTCTATGAGTATAAAAATAAGAACCAAATGACTGGTAGGATAGATTGTACGGAAAATTTTGTTAGAATTTTAGAGAATTCTTTTATTCATTGAGGCATGTTCATTAAGGATAAAATTCAGGGGACCTTTGAGAGAAGATTGAGCCCTCACAGCTCTTGGCATAAACATATTTTTGAGCTGTTTTTAAGAATAAAGAGGTAAAGGTTCTGCCTGTCCCCTGTTCAACTCTAGAATCCATTGGTGCCACTGGTTTTCATCTCTGCCTGGATTTTTTGGCAGTACTTAGGGCCAGGATTATGTCATAAGTGTGGTCATTTTGAAGCCCTGAATTGGGCCAGAGGAAGGCCAGTGACCACCCACCAGGGCAGGTGACTGTTCTGCGTTGACTGTCTCCAGGACAGGGCCCCTCTGCTGTCCTCCGCCCTCTTCCTGGACTCAGGCTGCCTGAGAGTATGTCACAGTTCATGTGGGCTGCAGAGGGAGCACAGCAGAAGGCAAAGGGGGTGACAATTCAGAGCCTTTGGCAGCAAATCACATTTTCATCAGCTGTTTAAGGAACACAGCCAGGTCCAGGGCTCTGTCTCAGGAGTGATTATCGAGCTCCACACCCGCAAAGCCGAGGTAGCCTGTCACGTTCCCAACAAAAGGCAGCCCTTCTAGGGAACAAATTCTCCATTCTCCCCGAAAATGGAATTTTTGGGAGTCATGCTTCATGAAACCTCAGAGTTCATGATAAACCTCAGTTTGCAGCATCTAATGGTTTCAGCTATTTTGGGTCCTTTGGAATATGTAACCCTGTGTTTCATCTTCACGTTCATCCCCACCAGAATTTGTGAAGCTGCACA
>RJWJ010030631.1:0-19766 GCA_004363605.1 Indri indri | reverse complement strand
TTTTGTGCCACAGCTGTTCCTCCCACCCTACCCTAGCCCCCCCCCCCCCAATGCTGCAGTCTATAAGCCAGATTTTTAGGGGCAGAGAAGATGTGGTAAGATAAGCAGAGGAGGAAGGGGCAGAGAAAAAAAATGGTGAAAGACACAGCTCCAAGGGGCAAGTCTGAGTCAATCTGTTTCAGTTCCTCCATCAACAAAACAGAATCCAGGCTGATAAAGTCTTCCACCCAGGGATGCTGTATTAATTGGCTAATTAATGAATGTAACTCACTCTTAAAAATCCAAAGTATGCCATTAATGCTAACATATTTTTTTACACAGAAACCATTTAAAGGAATTAGAAAATTACCATTGCTCTGAATTAGAAAGTAAATTTAAACTTGAGAATCCATTATTGGGATGGCGAAAAAAAGCAGAACTAATGGTGGCCTAAGCCATTGTAGCAGAAATTTTATGTCAGTGTTTGGTGGTTTGGTTGTGTCATTACATCAAGAAGATGGGCTATATGCAATAAGCAGATGGCTTGGGTTATAAAAACAAATACGTAAATACATAGGAGAAAATGCCTTCATGCAGGTGCAAAGAATCAAGTAGAAATAAAGGCATCTATATGTTGGAGGCTAATGGGCTTAGCCCTGGGCAAAGACTGACTTTGAGCCCTTAGGTCACTAATTCAGCACTACAGTGGATTTTAATGGAACAAAGCAAATTCATCGACAGTTGGCTATCTGTATTCTAGTTATGACAAAGGGAAATTCAACAACCAAGCTCCATCTTTGTATCACTGAACGCTGTATAATTTTGTTTCTGTATCCAAGATGAGTTGGTGATCAAATTCCTGGTAGAAACATTTGTCAAAGGGAGCAGCACCAATGGCTTGAATCAAATGTGGAGTCAAGCAACCCAGTTCTAGGGACTCATAACCCCAAAACTCAGAGGTCTGTGGGCCTCTGCAAGTGTGATAGGCAAAGATTTCAAGTATCTCACAGTCCCATCCCTGTCCCTCCTGTGTCCCACGAAACGTAACGATGGACAAAATGGGATGAATTTAGTGCATCCAGTAGCTTACGATTCTGTTAGGGCAATTCATTCCCTGATTATGAAATGAGGACTCCACGCAAGGTATAATGCTGGACAATGTGAAGTTACAAAGGTAAATCAGACACAGATCTATCTGTTCTCAAGGAGCTTCCAGTTAAGCTTCAGAAATAAACCAGTAATAACCTATAAAAATAAATGTATTTGTACCCAGCACAGTGCTTGGTACATTGTAGGCACTAAAAGAACATTGAGTAGCTGAACATAGGCAGAGAAGGTTAAGAGCCATGTTCAAGGCACACATATTGGGAGGCTGAGTCAGAAGAGGACATTTCATCTGGGAGGGTCAAGGAAGGTTTGTGAGCCCCATATGGAGAGCCAAACACAGAGTCTGGAGCAAGATGATGGGACAATGAGAAAAAAAATGTACAGAGAAACAACCATGAAAATTAATATTCATTACTGCTTATCTTAATGAGAGGTCTATATAATTATTATGCTTTGTCCTGACAACAAACCCAATTTACAGATAAAGAAATAAATGTAGAAGAATTAAGCAGTATTTCCAGGGTCACAAAGTGATAGAGCCAATACTCCTGCATTCATTCAATCATTCAACAGTCATGCATTCAATTCCGTCATTAATTCACTCATTCAATATTTATTGAGTGTCTACAAAGTGCCAAAAATTGTTCTAGGTGCTGGGATACAGACTAACAAAACCGATCCTGTTGTTACTCTCCAAGAGACTGTTCTGAGAAAAAAACAAATAAATAATCTCATTCATTCATTCATTCACTTACTTATCCTACATCATGATAAATACCAGAAAGAAGACAGCAAGGTAATGGACACAAGCTGGGTGAATATGCGTATGTGTTGAAGGGGAAGGGTGACAACTTTAGTAAGAAGGATATGGAAGGGCTCACTGAGCAGGTGTCATTTGAGCTGAGATCTGAATAATCAGAAAGCAATAACTTTCAGAAGTCTGAGAGAGATCATTATAGACTGAGAGGGCTACAAACGCCTTGAGATGGGATCTTGCCGGGGGAACTAAAAGCAGACCATGGAGACTTCTACAGGAAGAAAGGGGAAGTAGGAGGTATCTCGGTGAGGTCATGTAGGCTATTAAGCAACTTGAATACTATTTTTTCAGGAGGAAGCTATTGTAGGGTGCTAAACAAGGAACTGATAGCATCTTATTTACATCTTAAAAAGATCATTCTGGCTGCTGTGTGGAAACTATAGCATAGGAAACAGGAATAAAAGCAGAGGGACTTCTTGGGCTCTGCAGTAAGCTGGGTGAGAGAAGACGATGGTTGGACCTGGGTTTTCGCAGTGAAGATAGTAGCAAAGGTCAGGTTAGGGATATGTCAGCAGGACTAATGATGGCTGGGAAGTGAGGAGTGAGAAAAAGAGAGGTAGAGAAATAATGGATGACTCATATTTTTTATTATTGTGTTTTGGTTTTTGGCCTGGATAGCTAGGCAGGAGGTAGCACTATTTACGGAGGTGAGGAATAAGCAAGGAGGAGCTTATTAAGGTTTGGGTGGGGGCTAAGGAGAAGAGGTACAGAGAAATCAAGAGTTCTGTTCTATGTGTCTGCAGATGGATAAATCTTTTATCCATCTGAATGCTGGTGTACAAAAGAAAACTGGACATACAGGCTGGAGGTCTACTGTTGGGCATCTATGCATAGATGCTCCTGAAATGCAGGTCTTTCTGATTTCGAAAGCATGCTCATTCTGGCTGGAACTTAAATCAGTGAAAAGGATTAATGGAAAACCAGATCAGAAAAGTGGTTTTGAAGGAAATGTATAATAAAGTATACATCTTATTAGTTTATCTGCTGAATGCGGCAGTAGGTGCAATATGAAGTCCCTTAAGTAAGTGGATTTTTGCCATCATTTGCAAAGAAAGATTGTTAAACTGATTTGAAAATATGCTACAGGAAAAGAAAGGAACAATGCCTTAAAATGGGGTGAGTTAGCACTTTATAAGCAAATTTTAAAACAAAATCTCCATGGGATTTACGGAGAGCTTTGAGTAGTTGGGGGCAATATGTGTAGCAATCGTTTTGCTAGAATCAAGAGAGACCTTGTTTTAAAAGCAGCACAAATTATTCTAGTGAAAAATAAAAAAAGAAAGTAGATATATTTAACATTCATTCAAGAATTAATGCTAATTAGGCTCATACTTAGGCAGCCAAGAAGAGACGATGTAATTTGTTAGGTACACAATAGGAAGGAATAAGAGGGAACTGGACTTTCCAACTTCAACATATGGAAACAATTAATGTAGTGATTTAAGATCTATTGTGAACCAGACCCCATTGTTTCTTAATACTGCAAGAGCAACCAATTGCTGTAGTAAAGGGAGTTCTGAATGTCCTGAACATATTTATATTTTAATACATTTTTGGAAAGCAGAGATCTGGTTTGATAGCCTTTACTGAACATTAATATATACAAAGCATCATACTGGTAGGAAGGAGGGCTGCATAGATGATTTAGAGTCCTTGTCTCCAAGGAGCTTATCCATCAGCTTCAGGTGGTATTTGGAAAGCGTGTGTACCCACAACTGGTAATACTGCAAGGCAGCAGATGAGGGCCAATGGCCTGGTAGAAAGTGCCATGGGGACACAGAAACAGACTCAGTGAATTCTGGCTTAGGGATTAAAATAGGCTTCATGGAGGAGGAACATTTTAGCTGGATACCAAAGGATGCACACACAAACAAATACATACATCTTTTGGCAAGCAGAGAAGGGTTTTTCAAAACAGTTGAGTCCAAATTCCAGACAGAAGCAAAGGAAATAAGGAAGAAGCCAGGGCCAGAAGAGGTGGTAGCACCTCCCAGGAGCATCTCCCCAACTTCTATAAATTAAAAGGAAAATCATCACACTGCTACACACGTATACAAAAGAATAGTTATCATCTCCCAGCCCAGTGCGTTCAGACTCTACTTCCCCCACCCCTATTTCTAAGGAGCAGTGAAAAGCAAGTGGAGACAGTCACATAAAAAAGACAGCCTCTTGGGACCTGGGCCAGAACAGGAGAAGCCTAGTGTTTGGAGGTTCATCATCCCAGGCAAGCTATCAGTTTCTGTGTTTTCATCCAAGCCTTATTTGTGGCTCTGAGGAACATGGGATCAGCTTTATTGGAAAATATGGGCCAGAGTTTTGTATAAGTTTATTTCTTCAAAGTGTCTTAGTAAGTTCTTGAAAGCAAAATCAGTTTTGTGGCCTTAAAAGCACAGTGGGAAGTTAAATATTTTAAAAATCATGTTACTTTGAATATCTGACCTCTCTAACTAGATAGATCAATATATGTAAATATAAGGCCTACAGCTCTCATGAGAACAAAGGTCTTTTTGCAAAGGATCTGCAAAGTCAGGGGGTGCACTTGTGCCCAGTGGCAAAGAGTGGGAGAGGTTCCCAAACTCTGCGTTTCAACATGTATAAAAAAGGCCTAAAAACAACACCTTCCTCCCAAGGCTGCTGCTGAAGACAAGTGAGTCTATGTGTTCCATAATGTCAGCTCTCCGTAGCGGCAGGGCATACAAGAGTGAGTCTCTTATTCTCAATGTGTTTACCTTCCAGATGGGAAGACAGACAATGGAAATGAATAGCTTATGCAAATTATCAAATTGATTTCCATTTCTTTCAACAAAAGCATTCCCTAGATGTTAGACACAACATTCAAACAGAAGTTCAAGAGCTAGCAAGCAAAAATTTGACAAGTACAGCTGTGGCACTGCCTAGGGGAGACAAATGCTGACCTGGTAGATTCCCATCCCTGAACAATCCAGAAGAGGAAAAACTGGGGAACCTGGAAGTGTGCAGGGACCCACCCACTCTTTTGGCAGAGTTGTCTGCTCTCATCATCAGTATCGTTTCAAAGTATTTATTGTGCACCCTTGACTCTGACTAGCCAGGATGGAATAGTGTAGGCACATGTGGTTTTATTCTTAGACAAAAAAAGTGTCTCCACTTGTATTGAAAAACATAGACTTCCCCAATGAGACTTTAGTCTAAAGCAACACATAATTCCAGAAGGGATTAGAAGAGCAGTGGGCCTTTCCTACTCAATACTCAGGAAGGACCCACACACCAGGAAAGCATGTTCCATACTTTGCCTGTCTCTGAAGCTGCGTGCGTTGGTCAAGTCCAGACAGGGTTCCCTTCAGTGGAGTTATCCTGCAGCACCAGAGGAGCTTTCCCCGACACCTCTCTGCCCAGCTGTCTTCACAATTCTGTGTTACCTGTACGCACGTCTGTCTCCCTCCACTAAACCATAAACTGCTTCAGTGAGGTCTAGACATGCTCAGGTATTTCTCCTCCCAATATCCAGTACAGCATACTGTTGTAAACAGTAGCCATGTAACAACTAGTTAAGTAAATAGGATGATGGAACGAACTGTAAGGGTGACCACTTTGCTTGTTAAGTGTATCCCTAAACCAAAGGAGGCCAGCTCTTTTCCACATCTGAAACTGATATCATGAGTTGATTTATACTGGAAACTTCATTGGAAGTAATGCTTACTTCAGAGAGAGCTGGACTACTGATGGGATTAAGGTGTCTAGTAAACCTAGCTAACTAGCTATCCCTTACTGAATAGTTACTATATTCCTCCTGCTGAGCTAAGGTCTATGTATCATTTAATCCTCACAATAACCATTTAGGGTGAATATTTTCACATTATCTCCACTTCACACATGAGGAAGCTGAGATTGAGAGAGGGTAAGTAATGTTCCCCAGGACTGGCAAGGGGTGGATGCTGGGCTCAGTCACAGGGATGATGGCGTCTGGCATCAGCTCATGAGAACTGTGCTCTTGTCTTTTCTCAATTGTGTGTCTAGTGATTTCACTTTGGTAGCTTGAAATTGGCCACAGTGGGAGTATTCAGACAATGAAAATCAGCAAACACTACATATTAGAGATTTTTGTGTGTGTGAGCCAATTCTTATCAGCATGTCCACTGCATAGGGCTTCCTGTTTCCAAAGTCTCTGTGCTAAGGAATCACTATTCCCTACGTACTCAATAAATAACAGTACACAAACTCAGCAATAGCTGTGCGATGAAATGAGAAGGGAAAAGTGTAATAATGAGTGCACACAGAAGGACAGGTAAGCAGGAGGGGCTAGAAAAATGAACACTGAGTATTAAGATTTGTCAGGAAATCCCAAGGACATGGGACAAAGGCAGTATCTGTAAGACCCACGTCACCAGAAAGTTATGTTCTTGTAACTCAGAAAGAATTAATTCATTAGTTTCCATGACAGGCTGGACCAGGTAACCTCAAGATCAGCCAGTGTCACTTCTCTGATTCCTAATGGCCTTTTCATACAAGAGAGGAAGAGCAGATACCAGCATTCTGGTAGTTAGGAAGGTATACACCTAATTGTAATGGCAGAAAATGACATTTTAATCAGCTTCTATAGATCCGGTCACCAGTTCTCTACTTTTTTTTTTCTTTGAGACAAGATTTCACTCTGTCACCCAGGCTGGAGTACAGTGGCATGATCACAGCTCACTGCAGCCTCCAACTCCTGGGCTCAAGCAATCCTCCCGCCTCAGCCTCCCAAGTAGCTGGGACTATAGGTGCATACCATCATGCCCAGCTAATTCTTTTATTATCATTTTTTTCGGTGTGTGGAGACAGGGTCTTGATGTGTTGCCCAGATTGGTCTCGGACTCCTAGCCTCAAGTGATCCTTCTACCTGGGCCTCCCAAAGTGCTGGGATTGAGGTGTGAGCCACCATACCTGGCCTAATGTTTTATAACTCTTAGATGGACAGATGAAACTGCTCTTCACCATACACAAAGATAAGAACCCAGCAGTCTCTTTGGAAGGGAACTGACTTCTTCATTTATTTGCTACAGAAGTAAAGTGAAAAGGAAGAAAGAAAAGGGCAAGAAAGAAGGGAGGTATGTATATGTAATGATACAAAGTGGGTGTTCAACAAATGTCTGCTGAAGGAATGAGAAAAAGTAATGAAGAAAGGAGGATGCACTTATGATTTTAACTTGATCTCTAACCATCTAATATCTAGATCTCCAACATCAAAATCTATCTAAGGGAGAACGACCTGCCTTTATTAGAATAGAAGGCCTATTTTTCTTTTTCTGATATCCCCTGCGTTACATGGCAAGGTGTGCAGCCCAGTGAGATGAGGCTCTGACTAACAAAGCACTCAGCCAAGAGGGCAACTCCTGCTATGCAATTTTGGAGAGAATCTTTCCGAAACATGGGTGATAGATGTCCAGAGCAGGAACCTACCAGCAACACAATAAGGAGACAAGTCCTCAACAACAGGTAAAAGAAAAAGGGAATGAATGAAGAGAGCAGCCAGTTTCAGGAGAGTTCTAGAATTCTGCATTCACCTCGGCAGTGGCTTTCCCTGCAGTCAGGCCAGCATTGCAAAGGATGGCTGGGAAGCATTAGCAGACAAAGTACAAGCAATTCTTTAAGCCATAAAACCCTAAGACAAGCATCAAATGCTGATTTGCATGGTATTCTCTAGAGTCTTGCTTGCTATAAAACACTATCCTAAGGTATCTCTAGCTGTGGACTTCCATTTGAAGATTCATAACTCCACACACGTTTAATGGAAATCAATAGAGCCAGGAATCCTATATTCTTTATAATTAGTGAGAAAAGCCAGTCTTCATCACAACCCAGGGTGAGACCTGTTTCATCATGTGCTCAGATACTTTCCCACGCACCAGCTATGAGAGACAAATATCGCCCTTTATTCCTCACTGGGCAGGTACATGAAGCTGAGTTATAAAGACGAATGGAGGCGCAGGGACTCAGAACAGGCCTGTAGACACAGGGATGGGAAAGGAAGGGGAAACAGAGGGAAAGGGGAGTCGGTGCTCAGTTCCAGAGGAAGCTACCCAGAGATACTCCGTAGCATTCCATGGTTTCAGACTGGAGGGGTCTTCACAAGCCTTACTTAAATGTGCATCTTTTTTTTTTTTCATTTAAGCATAAGTTAATTTTATGTTACAAGAAGTATTTCCATTTTTAGAGTTGGACAATCCTTTAGAGATCATTAAAACCAAATTCTCTTTTTCTTCCTCCTCCTCCTCCTTCTAATATGTTGAAACTGAAGTGCAAGGACATGAAGTGACTTGTCCCAAGTCATGTACAGAGTTAGTGGACAGAAA
The DNA here is from genome assembly GCA_004363605.1 of Indri indri. NCBI lineage: Eukaryota > Metazoa > Chordata > Mammalia > Primates > Indriidae > Indri > Indri indri. The sequence goes on along the minus strand of RJWJ010030631.1, from coordinate 11,552 downwards.
GGATTCACACAGGGCACCTGGGTGCTGGCTCAGTTCTTTCTTTTTCTCTTTCAGATTATTATGGGGGTACAAACATTTAGGTTACATATATTGCCTTTGCCCTGCCCGAGTCAGAGCTACAAGCGTGTCCATCCCCCAGACAGTGCACACCACATCCATTAGGTGTGAATTTACTCATCCGTTCCTCCCCCTTCCCACCTGTCCGACACCTGATGAATGTTACTACCATATGTGTTGATCAATTAGCACCAATTTGATGGTAAGTACATGTGGTGCCTGTTTTGCCATTCTTGTGATACTTCACTTAGTAGAATGGGCTCCAGCTCCATCCAGGATAATACAAGAGGTGCTAGATCACCATTGTTTTTTTTGTGGCTGAGTAGTACTCTGTGGTACACATATACCACATTTTATTAATCCACTCATGTATTGATGGGCTGTTTCCACATCTTTGCAATTGTGAATTGTGCTGCTATAAACATTCATGCCTACCATGAGTCCCTGGCAAAAAGCTTGGGTGTCACAATTGTTTGCTGAATCCTGGTTCTGGGACACAATTTTGTAGATGGTTCATGTCTTCGGCTCAGGTCTGCCAGGAAGGAGACACAGATGGATATTCACATACATGTTGAAGTGTCAACAGTTGTGGGGCTGCAAAGGGAATAGGATTGGGCAGAGGGAGGAAATGAATTGCAAAAAGGCCTCAGCTGATCTAGTAGGAATTCTGGTGCTGGGATGGTCCTGCAGTGTTGTCCTGTCTAGAGCGAGGTGGGCCTTTACATACCGAAGGGTGTGGAGAGCGCTCTCCATCCGAAAGCTATTCCCAGAATCAACCAGAGTCATCAGCTGCCAGCAGCCCCAGAAGCAGAAAGAATGGGTGACTTAGTCCTAAAGGTGCAGCACAGCCCCATGGGTAAGAGTAGTCAAAGGTATCACTTACATACAAAACTATTAAAGCACTTTCTCTAATTTTTAGTGGCATCAACGACTACAATTACTCTTCAAGTAACCATCATCATGCACCTTCTTTGCAGAAAGTCCGATTCCTCCAAACTAAAATACGGCAACTGGATTCATTTATATTTCTATCCCAGAGAGAACTTTACCATCTTCCCTATCCCATCCACCATTGCCCTCATGGGATTAAAGAATGATGGACCAAACCTGCAGAACGAAGAGAAAAACACTTTCCACCTCCAATGCTTTTGGTTTCTTGACCACCTTCTTCATGGCCAGGTGAATTTCTATGAAATCCCCATTCAAGCTAGTCCTTAGATATGAAATCAGCCTACTGATATCTAGGTCTACCAGTGAAGTAAAACTAGGCAAACCTTCTCACAGGGCGAACAGAAAGCATGGGGAACAAGCACATATCATTTCATTTAGTGGTTTCCTGTTCCGTATATTTAACATGTATTAAAAAACACTGCTTAGGCTGGAGCAATCTATTTCTTCCATCAAACATGAAGCAAATGTCTACTAATTTCCTGTGTTCCTTGTTTAAAAGGTCAGAGGAATTAAGATCCAGAAACATCATAGGGGAAACACAGTTTAATTGATAGGCTATTGGTTGCTCATAAACCAAAGGGTTGTCTCCCCAACTGTACTATAAGCTCCCTGGAGGTACAAAATGTATCTTGCTGGTCCTGACATCTCCCAGACCTCCTCCTAGAAGCTGCTGCTCATGTTGGGCCCTCGATGCTATTGGACTGAAAATGTTATAAAAATTCTGACCTCCTCCCTGGATAAGGAAACAATTTATAATATCCACGAAATATTTAACTCCTTGGGAAAAGGACATGCTGTATCAGTTTGATATATCATGTCATACTGATGTAGGGCTTTTCCAGTTAAGTCTAGGCTCTTTATTACAGCATTCAAGGACTCAATCAGGTGTTCACGATTCACCTTGTTCATCTTACTTTTAGCAATTACCTCATTTGAAGTCCATTCCTCAAATTTGCTGTTGTCCTTAATATCCTCCTGTTTATGGATCCTAAGCCAAATTATGTTCTTTTTAATAAGGATCTATTTTATTTGTTCATAATTACCTATATATATATTTTTTAACCCTAAAGACATGCATACACATTAAGTATTTAGTATATGTTTGCTCAACTGATTTTTGTGGAGAGCTTTTGAGGTAAATTAAAGCAAAAAGTTCATACGAGAGCAAAACAGAAAAATAATTGACGTATTAGGATCAAACAAAGAAGATACTGCAAAAATGCCAAATGCAAAGTTCGACATAATCACCTGAGTGTCAATTTTGGGTCTGAGACTCCCAGAAGCCAATGGGAAAAAGAAAATAGGAATTGTCTTAGCTCTTATCAGAAAGAAGAAAGCAGGACAGGCCTACCAAAGCTATATCTAGCATGAGTCTAAAAGATAACTCACAAGTGATTCTATTAATATAAGGAGGGTTGCAATGATCATTTCACGAAGACGTAGTTAGAAATTGTATATGTTGTTTTGTGCAGTGTCTCTCCAAAAATGGTGATGGCCATGTCCCTTTTTTCACTAATGTACTGCAAACTAACAGCTGCTAGATAAAGAAATGTTAGTGTCTTGATGAACACCCATATTTAAGCAAAATGTTTATTCTTTAGGAATACTCTCCAATTATCTTTATGTTTTGAAACCTTATCCTCTTTTCCAGTCTCAGCTCAAAACTCATGCATGGCCTCCATGAAGGCTTCCTCCTTCATGCGACTTTCTTACTCTGCATTCATGCGATAGTTACCTACTTGGAACTTACTATTCTTGTTTAAATATTGTTTTAGTGTTGTTCAGTAAGTGTGCCTTTCCCTTCAACAAGATAGTGTAGTAGATTAAAGATGGCTACAATTTCTTCTGCTACTTCTCCCATTAAGAGGAGGAGTCTAATTACCCTCCATTGTATTTGGTCTGTCCTTAGTGAATTGCTTGACTAATAAAATATAGTGGCAGTAATGTTATACCAATTCTAGGTTTTTCCTCTCAGCCTACTTGCAAATTCTGCCTTGACCCCTTTGGTTGCCATGTTGTAGGAATCCTAAGCCATGAGAAAAGGCCATGTGCAGGTGCTCTGTCAACAGTCCCAGCCAAGCCCAGCCTTCCATCTATCCCTGTCATGAACTAGGCATGTAATAAAGCTGTCCTGGACCCCCTAGACCCGTTCATGTGCCAGCTGACCACCACCAAGTGACCTTCATCAGTGCCATGCGGAACAAAAGAATTCTCAGCTGATTCCTGCCCAAATTCCTACAGAATCTTGAGATCTAATGACATATTGGTTGTTTCAAGACACTAAATTTTGGGTTGGTTTGTTGTGTAACAATTGATAGCAAATCAATCATAAGTATCTAGAGGCTGAAATCATGTATTCTACTTCATTTATCCATTCACTTCAACAGATAAGTATGCCAGGCAATGTTGTAGGAGCTGGAGATAAAATAAAATAAACATGACAAGACAAAAATCTCTGCCCTTGTTAAGCTGATATTCTAGTGAGGAAGACAATGAATATGAAAACTAATAACATTACTTTTGTAATATCCAAATTGCCAGGCTTAGTACTAACTATAGAAAATGACTAATGAAGGTTACACTTACGTGTGCATACACCACTCTAAACCTAAAAAAAAAAAAAAGAAAAGAAAAAAAAAAACAAAAACAAACAAAAAAACTTAACGGAATCCAAGAATTTAGAAAACTAAGTTATTAAGTCAGATAAGCCAGAGAAGTTTATAAACAAGACATTTCTGGTACAATGGGTATAACTAACAAAAAGATGTTTACCTATTTCTCTAAAAATCAGTGTCTCCTTTGCCCTTTAGAGTCCTTAAACTTTTATTAGGAAAAAAAGGGGGCAAACTCCCAGCTTTTCAGAAACGTAGGTTATCCCCTAACCAGGGTAGAATGTATTGCTCCATAAAGTGTCAACATCAAAACAATATAGAAAAAATGATTACAGACAGCATTAGTGTTGTAAGCTGATAAGGACCAGATGGTCTTTTGTATTTATGGTTTTCCTTGTGCATACAAATGCTTTGGGGATCTAATTAGCCTTCCACAAAACTCAAACTGGGTAATTACTATCATTATCCCCTTTTCAAATAAATCTGAAGTCTAAACTGCAATTATGTTTTTTATCTTACATTTGGTATTCACACATTTTAAGAATTGTTCTTTGCCATCTACTCAGAAAACTTCTTAACGTGGACTGAAGTAAATAAAGTGCAGGAGGATTATTAAAAAAAAATTTTTTTTTTAAATGGTTCACTCTGTTAGAGAAAGTGCTGACAACTATGAAGCACTTTCTCACCAAGTCCTGCCTCCGCCACATTCTCGCTCCGATCAAGAATAAACTTCCTCTTCTCTGAGACTTTATATTTCCACTTATGCTTTGCACAGCAAAAGAGAAGAATTTCTACATGGAGACATAACTAGTCACGCACGATAGAGAAAGGATTCTCTGCGAGATGCAATGTGGCAGCCGTTTCAATTAACTTCTGACTCTGCCCCCAAAGTGCAATACCTGGGCTGGCGATGAGCGATGAAAAGGCAGCAGTGCGCGTAACAAGCCTGGCATGTCATCGTTATGGGTTTTTTGGCCTGGAGACAGCTAAGTCACATGGTAACAACATCTCTGTATGGCAAAGTGAAAGGGACATAATCATGTGCACCGGTGAACTCATAATAGGGGATGCATAAAACTCTATTTCCAGTGAGAAGTACGTGAGAAGGCGCATTAGAAAGCAATCCTTTTAGTTTAGGCACAAGGCCAAGGATTAGCGTTATCAGGGGATATGTGTGTCTTCCTTAGCAGGACAAAACATGGACAGTGACAGGTAACAGAAACAACCTCTTCCCCAGCAGCTCCCAGTGAGGAGGTCAAGAATATTCAGAATGTCTGGCTTGATATCACAAAATTTAGCATTATGATTACTGATCCAGGGGGTGAAATCCAAAAATAACTGATAGAGGGGAAATTCAGGATGATGAACTGGAACTAAGAGGTACTCCCACTAAAGAAGGATGCTGTATGTCAAGGCAGGCTTCAGAGGCACACCACCCCCACCCTACGCCGGCGTGCCTGACAGAAGGATGGCTCTGAGGCTGCCACCTTAGCCCTCAGCCCCAGAGACTGCCCCCGGCCACCCTGGCAGGCAGCAGTGTAGGCATCCAGGCACTGACAAGTAAGGCTGCGAGGTCAGCATTCATTCTCCTGATAGGATGACAGTCACCTTGCAGCGTGTTGAAAAGAATCTCCGAGGTATGCGTTCATTCTTCCATTCAACAAATATTTACTAGGAATCTACTTAGTGTGATACACTATGTGAGGCAATTTTTGTAAATTCAGACGACAACAAAACATTGGCCTTAGAAGTATTATCAGATTACTATCCAACATTGCCCCAGAGTCAAAGTGCTTAGAGTGGTCTTGCTGGCCTGGAATGCGTGTGCATAAGCAATGGTAAAGTCATTGTGGCTTAGGCTTTTGTGCCAGTCTGGGGTGCTGACAGGCAGTGATCATGGTTGGGGAACTCGTCATGCAAGGGATGGTCTCCATCTATTTCTCAAGTTTATGTAACTACTTGCAATAGCATCTTAATACTATGTTTGCACAGCCATTTTTATAGTTTACAGCGTATCTTTGTCCTTATCATCCTTCTTGTTGGAAGCATAACAGGTGGTGTTATTCCAACTTTACAGATGCACAAGATGGATCAGGGACATTAAGGGACTCGCCCCAAGCTATACAGCCAGTATGAAGTCTAAGCAGCACTCCCATGGAGGTCCTCTTACTATAAACCCACAAATTTTCTGGACACTGGACTGGCTGATGAGGGCTTTTGCTGAATCCTCTGAGTAGAACTTTAGGTGCCAGGGAATCTCACTGCAGGGCTGTTTTAGCAGCTTGTTTGGCTGACTTAGACTGCCTGGCATATCCAATGCCCCTCTGCTACTGAGGGTGCAAGCCCAAAGACGAGGGGAGAGGAATTTGAATTAGGACAGGACCAGGGTATCTGGCATAGAAGAAAGAGCAAAGATTTTCAGTTGGCAGGCATAGGTTCAAATCTCAGCCTGGTCCAGATGAGCTTTATCAAGTAACTTAACCTCTTTGGGACTTGGCTTCCTCACAGGTAATCATATCTGTGGGTGTGCAGCAATTGAAAGCAAAACATGAGCATCCTGAGACTGAAATCATGTATCCTGCTTCATTTTTTCATTCATACCACCTCACAGGGTCACTAAGAGGATTGAATGAGATGCGGACAAAGCACAGGTGTAATGCCTGACAGAGCAAGAGTTAGCTGTGTTCCTCTCTCCATCAGACTCTTCTGGGGGCTCTGTTCTGCCCTGCAAAGGTGGGAGGATGTTCTTAGGGGTTACCACCATGGGAATTCCCCAGCGCTCTAGGCATTTAGCCTTGTTGCTGGCTAAATGTCAGGAAGGAAGCCAGAGGGAAGTGCCAGTCATGATGTAGTCTGTCATCTCCCAAGAGGTGATGGGTAAGAAGCCATGTCTCAGTACTCTCTTGAAATGCTCAGCCAGTCCTCAAATTGGCATTAAGGCATCATTATCTGTCCTTGTTTAAGGATGCAAATTAAAGGAAAAAATAATAGCAACCATCTTTGCATTTTCATAAGCATTTCTTGCTGATTTAAACATAGTATGAATTCTCTGGTCAGGATGAAATCTAAAATACCTTCTAATATCTTCCTAGCAGAATGGGATTCCTGCCAGTCAAGCAGTTGTGTGGGGCCCAGAAAATAATTGGGATGACAGTCCAGTTTTGCACTGGAGGTTAAAATATCAAATTATATCAGCTCTGTGTCCTGATGCTGATTCTCCCTACCGACTTTCCGGGCTCTGCTGATGACAACTAAAGGGGTGAGCTGGCACCCCTCCTGTGGGAGCATGGCACACGGGGTGCCAAAGGCAATCGCAGTGCAGGGGTAAGATGAGAAAGAGGATGAGCCTTAAGGCCACGGCAGATCTGGCGAGAACTTTTTCTCTACCTGCATCTGTATCCGTGGCTGGTGTGGATCAGTTCCTCAGGTTTTGCAAAGCCAGGTCACAGAGGAAGATTCACAGGCCCCTTCTTCAGATAACATGTGTTTTATGACCTACCACAGCTGTTCCCATCCGGAGGAATGGGCATGTGGTCCTGGTTGTATAAGTGGCTTTCATGAGAATGTAAAAGGCTCTTCCAAGTGTGCTTTGTGACCTCCTTTCAAACCCCATGTCGTATAGAGCTCAGGATTTCAGTAGTATTTGGTGTATGAATATAATTTTTCAGCTATTATCAACCATTTTTTTTGTTCGCTTGAGCTTTATAGTTACAGTAATAAACTTTATTTCTAAACTTAACATAAATGATAGAGTAAAAAAGTGGTTATAATGTTTTGGAGTGAGTTCCCCAAAAGATACAGCTATTCTAACCCTTGGAACATGTGAGTGTGACCTTATTTGGAAAAAGGATCTTTGCAGACATAATTAGATTAAGAATCTGGAGATGAGATCATCCCAGATTACCTGGGTGGACCCTAAATCCAATGACAGATGTCCTTGTAAGAGAAAGGCAGAGGGACATTTGAAACACAGAGGAGAAGGCAATGTGAAGACGGAGGCAGAGATTGGAGTGATGTAGTCAAAAGCCAAGGGATGCCTGGAGCAACTGCAAGCTGGAGAAGGCAAGGAAGGACCCTTCCCTAGAGCCTTCAGACAGCCTGGCCCTGCTGAAACCTGGGTTTCAACTTTGGCCCCCAGAATTGTGAGACAAATTTCTGATGTTTTAAACCATCAAGGTTGTGGTAACTTGTTATAGTGGCTCTAGGAAATGAAGAAACTAATATAGTATGTTTATAATATGTAGATGTTTAATATATATATTACATATATGGGGGAATGTATAGCCTACGGCGAACGACTTTTTATCACGTGGGATCTAAATTGTGTCCTCATCCTGTGTTGTCTGATGCGACACAAAGTCATGTTCAACAATTGTTGAATTGCGTGTTGCAGGATAGGCCAACCACATTCACCCACTGTGACTTACGTGGGAGACAGAAACACTGACATTGGGACCCCCAAAATGGGAATTGAGTAGAAAGAAAACAATACAACAGGACTATCTTTTACTCAGAAAGAATCATTACATTCTAGAGAAAGCTGAGCTACCTGAAAGAGATCGTGCTCACTGCCTTAATAAAGTAAATGTTCAAAGGCGAAGGTGCAGTGTGCTCAGTATTTAAAGGGATTTATGGCATGAAACTTACAGTGGTTCATATACACTATTTTATGATTCCGTGTCCTTATTTTTATGTGTAGGCATTTAGATGGAAACTTCCTCAGATATTTCTAACCTATTCTATTAATAACAATAAAATAATAGCCATAATGGTCATAATTAATAATTACTGAGCACTTACTATGATTCAGGCACCAGGCTAAACCGTTTATGTGCATTATCTTGTTTAACCAATCCATATAGAATTCCTCTGAGGAATGTATCCTTATATCTGTTTTTCGGATACAAAAGCAAACATCATGTTCAGCCAGATGACGTGCCTCACTCAGACTGGTGGTGGTTGCAGTTCACAGGAGCTAGAGGCTTCTGCCCCCAGCTGTTGGCTTCCAAAGCTCCTGACTCTAAACAGAATGCAGCAGGCCTGGGGCAGGCAGAACCTAAAATCTGTTGCGAGATTCTCTCATGTCCTTTTAATTGTTTAGAAGACCCTGACATGGCCACTCTAAACTCCCTATCACAATATATTTGAAGAGAGAAAAGGGCAAAATAAAATAAAATAAAATCACAACACAGAAATGAAGACTGCCAGGACTGAGAGGTATCAAAAAGATGAGTAGGATTTGGACAGGGAGAGAGTAAGGGAAATGAATGTTCAGGGAGGAGGGAAATGGAGGCAGAGTGTACAGCCATTTGGGAACCTGGCCTGGCACTGTCCATTGAAGCTGCCAATGCTAAGCTCATGAACCTGAGTGCAGCCCCAGCCCTTTCCTATAAGGTGATTAAATAAGTTAAATTTCTACTCTAGAAAACACAGGTGTAAAATGGCTAAGTGTGAATAAAACTCACATTGTCCATCCATAAGTGACACCACGAAAGACTGGTAAAGGACTGAAAGGCACAATACATTCAGAACAACAAGGGACCCGAAGTCCCTCCAATGCATCCTCCTCACTGACTCAGTAGATCCACACAGCTCGTAGACATCTCTGCTGCAGGGTTATTTCTATATTCAGGTATCTCGTCAAGCACCATGCTCAGACATTAAATGGCCTGCAGAAGAGTGGAAAGGCCAGGTGAGTTAGAGATGGATGAGAGAGAGAAATAGAGAAATAGCGAGGTGATATTGATTTTTTTTGAAGAGAACTATAGGACTTGGTGAAGCTGCCCACGCTGTGGAGAGAGGCACCCGGCATGGTCCTTACAGTATAATGTATTACACTTAGAAAAAGCAGGCTCCATTGCTGCCCAACAGAAGGAGAATGGCAGTTTCTGAGACTCTTGCCCTAGAGTGGCAGACACTAAATCTGAAGCCCCTGAGATCTTAAGGTGTTACGGTCATTAATCCCCTATCCATCAGCATTTACTGATTTGCATATTAGGGAAGGCCTCGATGACTGATTCCTGAGCAAGAGGGGATTTAGTCTTGAAGTCACCCTGGCTTAATACATGTGTGTCTGTGCCTCTAGCTATTGGCATTAATATACTTGTGATATTATATTAATAATAACTAATTTATGAATTAATCTGGAGAAATGTGGGTGCATGGGGAATGAAATGTTCTGATTATGCTTGTGGGCATGAGATTTGCACCTTCTCAATTACACATGGCTTTTGTTGGACTAGTAGGGGGTGTAAGAGGTTAATAATAAATCAGTGAACAAGTTCCATTATAGTCTGAAACATGACCAAGATCACCATCAGACCAATCATCACTGGGTTCCTTTAAAGAATGCTGGAATTTCAAAAGAAGGGATTAACAGGTATTGGAAATCAGGTGTGCTCAACACAACTGGTCACCTTTCACCTACTCCTTCATGTTCACAACCCAGAAAAGCAAAATTCACATCAGAATGTCTCTGTAACTTCTTAAAACTATGCTGTGAAGCACGCTGATAAGTGTCCAATTCAATTGTAAAATCCAGTGGGTCCAAACGTGTAGTAAGACATAGAAGGAACCATATTTCAGAACCTGTATTCATTCAGATTTAAATATGGCACCAAATATTGCTTTCCCCATTTATAAAATCTGATCTGGACTGCAAACGTCCAAATTTATGATGCAACATAGTTTAATTCACTTAGAGGTAAATGGAGAATCAGAGAGATGCGATCAAAACTGGCAATCGCAATGGAATACACAGGGGATCTTAGCTAAGGCAAGCTGATGTGAGAACAAGAGTAAAGAATGCCCCTCTGACTACTGCATTTGGGTCAAGATCATGTTCAACAGATCATGGAAAGACATATGAGTTCAGAGTCATATATATTCTTGCATATACATGCCTATTTGCTCTCCATATTATTTAATGTAGCTTTAATTTAAGAAGCAAATAGTCACCCCATCAACCAGTCCAATAAGTACTTCTCAACCTTTCTGAAAGGTATTATACAAAATTCTATTTATTGCAAAATTAATTCAATAAAATCCATATGGAAAGATTCATATTTCCATGTTAATACCTCCTAGAATATGCAACAGACATAACATGAAGTACCTGGACTTCCCAAACCTCAGTAGTACCTATCACCTGAAGGAGGGATGTGAAGTATATTAAGTTAAAAAAGGTAATTTCAAACAACATGCAGATTTTGCTGAGAGCTCAATTTACTTCCAGAAACTCCATATGCCTGACATACAGGTTCGTTTATTTTAGAAACAAAAGCCTCATGTATAATGAGGGGATGTCATTATCCAGAACGTGATAGAGTCACAATCATTTCCATTGCATATAAAATACATATTCAGAAGCTCAGCAAGGAAAGATAAACCCCATTATTCACAGTCATCTTGCTCTTGTTTTCTTGGATGATTTTCATAACTACATGGAGGTGAACACTAACAAAGTACCTATAGCTCTTAATGTATGTTCACGCCAGCCTTTAGGTTACTTGGCTACTTAGTGAAAATGAAAATTGTGTTGCTATTTGCCAAGCCCTTCTGTGAGGAAGGCATCTGTGACTTCAGGGTCATTAATGCCAGAGATATCCTATAGTTATTATTAGTCTTAGTAATGATTCACTGCAAAAGTGACAGAATTTAATCTTTTCGGCAAGATAGGAGGCCGGTTATATTGTCTTTACTTTGTTAGTGAAACAAATGGTGTAAAAATAGGATGCATCCTTCCTGACCCCTGATGCATCTCTATTCTGAGCCCTCCTCTCTTCCAAGACAATAGGACAATAGGTTTGGATTCCTGTAAATCAGATCTGGTGGCTCCGAGAAGAAGGGATATAAAAAAAAGTCTGGTTTTTCTTCCTAGACCAGTATCAACAGAACATTAGTTTTTCAATCATTCTCTCCTTTCCACCACCC
>RJWJ010030630.1:0-19772 GCA_004363605.1 Indri indri | reverse complement strand
GCAAATCAATCAATGTGATACATCATATCAACAGAACAAATGAACAAAAACCATATGATCATTTCAATTGATGCTGAAAAAGCATTTGGTAAAATTCAACATCCCCTTCATGATAAAAGCTCTCAAAAAATGGGTACAGAAGGAAATTATGTCAACATCATAAAAACCATATGTGACTGACCCACAGCTAGTATCATACTGAAGGGGAAAAACTGAAAGCCTTTTCTCTAAGATCTGGGACAAGACAAGGATACCCACTTTCACCATTATTATTCAACATAGAACTAGAAGTTCTAGGAAAAGCAATCAGATAAGAAAAAGAAATAAAAAGCATGTAAATTGGAAACAAAGAAGTCAAATTACCCTTGTTTGCAGGTGATATGATCTTATATCTAGAGAAACATAAAGACTCCACAACAAAACTATCAGAACTGATGAACAAATTCAGTAAAGTTGCAGGACACAGGATCAACATACAAAAATCAGTGGCATTTCTATATGCCAACAGTAAACAATCTGAAAAAGAAACCAACAAATAAATCCCATTTAAATAGCATAAAATAAAATAAATTCCTAGGAATAAACTTAACCAAAGAAGTGAAAGATCTTTATAATGAAAACTATAAAACAATGATGAAACAAATTGAAGAGGACACAAAAAAAGGAAAGATATTCCATGCTCATGGATTGGAAGAATCAATATTATTGAAATGTCCATACTACCCAAAGCAATCTACAGATTCAATGCAATCTCCATCAAAATACCTATGACATTCTTCACAGAAAGATAAAAAATAATCCTAAAATTTATATGGAACCACAAAAGAACCAGAATAGCCAAAGCCATCCTGAGCAAAAAGAACAAAACTGGAAGAATCACATTACCTGACTTCAAATTATACTACAGAGCTGTAGTAACCAAAACAGCATGGTACTGGCCGGAAAACAGACACATGACCAATGGAACTGACTAGAGAACCCGGAAATAAATCCATACATCTACAGCGAACTTATCTTCGAGAAAGGTGCCAAGAACATTCAGTGTGGGAAAGGATAATCTCTTCAATAAATGGTGCTGAGAAAACTGGATATCCATATGCAGAAGAATGAAACTAGACCCCTATCTCCCACCATATACAAAAATCAAATCAAAATGGATTAAAGACTTAAATCTAAAACCCAAAACTATGAAACTATTAAAAGAAAGCATTGGGGAAATGTCTCAGGACATTGGTCTGGGCAAGGACTTCTAGCGTAATACCCCAAAAGCACAGGCAATCAAAGCAAAATTGGACAAATGGGATCACATCAAGCTAAAAAAGTTCTGCAGAGCAAAGGAAACAATCAACAAAGTGAAGAGACAACCCACAGAATAGCAGAAAATATTTGCAAACTACCCATCTGACAAGAGATTAATAACTATAATATATAAGGAGCTCCAACAACTTGATAGGAAAAAAATCAGATAATCTGATTAAAAATAGGCAAAAGATCTAAATAGACAATTATCAAAAGAAGACATACAAATGGCCAACAGGTATATAAAAAAATGCTCAACATCCTTAGTCATCAGAGAAATGCAAATCAAAACTACAATGAGATATCATCCCACTCCAGTTAAAATGGCTTTTATCAAAAAGACAGGCAATAAAGAATGCTGGCGAGAATGTGGAGAAAGAGGAACCTTCATCCACTGTTGGTGGGAATGTAAATTAGTGCAACCACTATGGAGAACAGTATGGAGGTTCCTCAAAAAATAGAAAATAGAACTACCATATGATCCAGCAATCCCACTTATGGGTATATAGCCAAAGGAGGGCAATTCAGTATACTGAAAAGATGACTGCACTCCCATGTTTATTGAAGTACTATTCACAATAGCCAGGATCTGGAATCAATATTACTGTCCACCAATGGATGAATGGATAAAGAAATTGTAGTATGAATACACAATGGACTATTATATAGCCACAAAAAGGATGAAATTCTGCCATTTGCAACAACATGGATGGAACTGGAGAACATTAGGTTAACTGAAATAAGCCAAGAATAGAAAGACAAATCTTGCATGTTCTCACTCATATGTGGGAGCAAAATATTAAAATAAATTGATCTCATGGAGACAGAGAGTAGAATGATGGTTACTGGAGGCTGGGAAGGGTAGCAGGGAGTGGATGCTAAAGTGGGGATGGTACCCATTAACCATCTCCACTTTACTGAAATTCAACAATGGAACAGAAAATATTCTAAAATGAGAGATAACACTTTCTTAATTAAAGTGATGTCTAGGCAATTAGAATAGCGATAAGGAAACTGGCATTTATTTTAACCTATGAATAATTATCAAATATTATTATACGGACTATTACTGTTAAAAGTTGAAAAGTTAACTACCGTTACTCTGTGTGATGCTGTCCTCAGTACAAAAATCAAAATATGGTTTTATGCATACGTCTTAACATTTCATTTTTTCAGGCTGACCTCATAGTTAATTCTAATATCAAAATAATATACTTTCATGTTCAAAGAGCATTAGCTACAAGGTTTTTTTAAATCATAAATTGTATAACAGTGAACGTTGGAAACAAAATGTCCATAAACAAAAGATTGATTAAATATAGTACATTCACATAATAGAATATGAGTCAGATGATGTTGTTGATGTATATTTATTGGGAAAACATTCATAATGTAATTCTAGGTTTGAAAAATCTACATAAGGAAATAGAATGTATAGTAGAGCCCCAATTTCATAAAAACTAAAATTGAACACATGTTTATATCTAGAGAAATATACCCCAAAATACTTACTGTTCTTATTTCTGGGATAGCATAAATATGAATGTGTATGCATGCATGTGTCAGCGTGAAAGTGTGTATCTGTACATACACAGGGTATTTGCTTAGCTATATTTTTAATATATAAGCATTGCTTTCATAATCAGAAAGTAAAATGATTTTAAAACTCATTTAAAAAGAAGTATTATTTACTGTCAAGTTTCAATGTGAAAAATAAAGTCTGTTTGAAGTATATATTGGTTTACTGTCATTCTTTAAAGTTATGATTCTAAATTTAGGCATTTTGCATTTTGACTCAAAGGTGAAATACAGAAACAAACAAAAAAATTAACTTGACACTTTCACACACACATACACACACACACACACACAAAAGTTAGAAAGACACAATGTCTGAAACAAACAGTTGGTAGGTGGGAAAAGTATATATTTCAGATACAACCCTTAAATTACAAACTGAATTTAAAAAAACTTGATTGGGAGTTACCAAAGTGCAATACATTGTTGAAATTACAGAATAAATACTCTGAGAGAAAACTCCAGTTCCCTTTGATCTTTGAAGAGGTCATTTCCTCATGCTCCAAATGAGCCATTCAGAAATCTTCCCTTGCTATTTACTTGTATAGAATGTCTAATTGTACATCTGAGATCCATTGTATGAAATAAAGAAACCTGTGTTTTAAAAGCAAAATATAAAATTTAAAAATCAAGAATGATTTTCCCTTCACTGAAGACTTAGTGCAGTCATTTATGTTCTCAGTTTCTTTTAGTAAATTTCTATTTTTCCTTAAGTACATCGACATTTCTTTAACGCCTAATATCCAAGACCTTTAAACAGAAATGAACTCTAAACTCCTTCTCCTATTTATAAGTTCTGGTGTTACAAGGATAATACAGAATTAACTGTTTGTTTACAAGATAGACAATACAAAAATTTATAAAACTATCTGTTTCAACATATTTTCAAAAAATTTCTCCAGCGTGGCATTTATTATAAATGAAAATGTCTAAGAAATATCAAAATTTTCATTTTAATGCTTTAGAGTTAAATACAACCATTTAAAATTCCCCAAGATATATTTATTTATATTTCTTTGTCAAAGTATAAAAATGGTAATGGCAGTTAGTTCATTTTAACATCAGAAAACAATGAATACCATAGTTGGTATGATATTTAAAAGACTTCATATTTTCACCTAATATGATTGTAGGTACACTTTTCTGTTCCATCTTTCCCTCCCACACACGAAATCATTCCATGGCAAATCCCTTAAATTCCTCTTTTGAAGTTAAAAATTAATTTCCATGGTTACTCTTCTATAATCCTCCATCTTCTAAAAATGCAAAATATGCTTATACTTTTTGAGAAATCAGATGAAATCCTAAATACTCTATGTTATGTGCAGTGCTTTTAAAAAGAAAAAAACACTCATTCTTTTAAAAAAAAGCAAGGAGTCTGATTCTGTAATTAATAACAAGGTAACAATTTGCTTTTAAGTGTCCATTCATAATGTTAGATCAGTATTAAATTATAAAGAATTTCCATGGAAATACACAAGACATCCGCACTGATTCTAAATGAAATTCATTATGAGCAGCTCTATTATACTGAATGGCAAATGAATTCTTAATAATGAGGCACTTGATGTGTTATCCAGAACTGGGGTTGACAAGAAACCACTTAGCTTTACTTTCTAATAATATTATAGCAAGTAACTGATAAAGCACACATATTTTTCAACTTGAAAGGAAAAACTTTAAAGAAAAGAATTTTTAACAAACCTTTTTTATTATTATTAATTTTTTTTGGAAATTAAAGTGGTTTTTTTCCTTTGTAAAAAAAATTGTATCAGGAGTAGTTTGAACAATGCCAAACATTTTTAATACAGTATGTTTCCTGTATAGATTTATTTAAGGTTTTGCTCTTTTGTAAGCTCGTCTTGCCCTTACCATCCAAAGTCCATTACAACAGATGCTAGAATAATTAAAAACCTATCACTATACACTCTTCCATCACACCACAGACTAGGAAAATGAAGGTGGTTTACGGGTGTCCTTGTCTCACGCTATCCACCTCTCCGTTGTTGACGTGTAGGCTTTAATGTGCACCCTTGCACCTCTCCTTCGGCAGGAAGCCTGTCTCCGGGGATCACTTGCAGAAAATAGGACATTGAGTCCATAATTAAAGTAATCTCTTTCCAGGCAGATGCTGCAGTTGGCTCTGTTATCACATATTACAAAAGGCATCTTGAGGGTTATAAAATGTGCAGCAAATAGCTTTGGAGATGAGAAACAGCAATTTTTCATCTAATTTTGATCCATAGACATGTAAGTACTGTATTGCTACTTTTTGGTTTTAAGCCAAATAACTATTATGGTACCGAGATGAGCCAGGCGGTAACCAAAATTAAAGAATACTTTAGCTTTTATCCTCAAAGTGAGAAAAGCTCTTCTGTAACCATCTTTGCAGTTAGCAAATAAGGATGCCATCTCAAATCTGAGCATTAATGCCTGCAGGCGGATTTAGAAGAAAGGCTTATGTAGCTTAGCTTTACAGCCATACTTTCAATGTATTTGCTTAAGTTAAAACCAGGGGTTGATTAAGGGACCTACTATCTTAGCTCCTTTGCAACTACAGTGTACATTTTTAATTACAAGTCTTTTCACTGTTTATCTTTCCTGTAAAATTTAGGACATTGCTCTTTGAAATATATGTCATCCCAGATAACTAAAATGCTCGTGTTATTCATAATCCCTTCTATAAATACTAATAGTGGAAATAAATGGAGGAGATTTAACTAACACATTCTTGTTTCCGGCTTAGGACTTGTCAATGTGGGTAAGCAAAATCTGACTTTAATAATGTGAGGTGCTAAAATGGAGATGGAAATAATTAATTTTGTTTATTTCTCAGTGCTAAATAAGATGATTTATCAATATGTGCTGATTTCATTTTAAAGAGATTTGGCTTTTCAATTTAAAAATATTGTTAATAATATTTACCTTTACATTTTATGTTAGTATAAATAGCATTCAAAAACAGGAAAATCTAAGTTAACTTAATAAACAATAGAAATATTTGCATTCTAGTGTATTTGAGCCTTCAGAGTTAATATTGAAGAGAAATTTATGTAATGTTGCTTGAACTATTAGGGAAAAACTAACCACAAATCAAAATTTTTAATTATTGATAAAGTTTTGGTAAAGACCAAATTGGTATTTCTGGAGCACCTAAGATATTAAAATATAAAGCCAGCGCATGCCTGAGGTATAAATAGAGTATAAACCCTAATTCTCTAACATAATCTTCTGGCATATTCATATATTCATGCATTTTTTCACTGATGTATGTACACATTCATTCATCTATTCAACAAATAACTCTTAAAGAATGTCTTTGTCCAAACAATTTTATAATACTACCTGCAATTGAAATACTAATATTAGAAATATATATTCAGTATTCTGCCACTTCAAAGGCAGTTTTCAATTTTGCATGTTTCTTTCAGCTTTGTCTATATGCAAGTTATTTTGTTCTTAGGTAATTATAATTTTATCCTTAATATGATTAAGTTTTACTTATTTTGTCTGATATTAATATAGTGACACCAACTTACTTTTGGTTAGCACTTGCCTGGTATGTCTTTTCCCATCTGTTTATTTTCAACGTTTTTGTGCCATTATGTTTAGGTTTGTCTCTTGGAAGCAGTATATTGCTGGATTTTTGAAACTGCATTCTAAAAGTCAGTGTTTCAACTGGTGAATTTAATCTGTTTACATTTATTGTAATTACTGATTTATTTAGATTACTAGTATTATATTACATTTTATATTTCTATGATTTTAAACTTTGTTTTTTTCCTTTGTTTGGAGGGATTAATTTAATGTTCTTTAATCCTTTCCTCATCCCCTCCATAATTTGGAAGTTATAATGTTATTTCTGTTTTTCACATTTATGTCTTTATCAATCATCCTTACCTAAGCTTACAACCTTTTTGCAAAAGAATTTGAATACATTAGAAAACCTTAATACTGATTCTTCCTTCCCCCAACTTATACACAAATGTTGCTTAGAATTTTACTTATACATTGCCTTTAAATTCTACCCTAAAATAGTTATTGGTATATATTTTATAGGTAAATTAATTTGCATATTCAATGCTTAGAGTTTCTAAGATACTAATTTCTTTGCTCACCATTAATTATTGCATGATACCATAATTTCTTGTATCCTACAACTTTTACCTTTCTTCTGAGTTTTTCTTTTTACTGAAGCACATCCTTTAAAAACTTGTTTTCACATGATCTGTGTGCATTTTCATTTTGGTAAAAATATCAGACTTTATTTTTTAAAACAATTTTTGTTTTCACACTTGACTTGAGACGTGCCTTGGCCCAAGGCAGCCAATGAGCAGCACTAAGCCCTGAGCACTGTAAGAGATGGTAACCAGAGGCAATTCTCACCTGTCATACTTGGCTTACCATTGCTGCAGTGGCAAATAAAATTAAAATGAACAATGAGGTAACCAGCTCTTTACATAAAACTGTCTTACTTGTTGAGGTTAGAAGTTATGATGGTTCAAGTTCACATGATAATTTCAAAAACTTAGTTTTGCTTTACTCTTTCTATATATCCTTTGAGGTGCATGGTTACCTTCTGTAGATGTCCAGGTAACATTAGAGGAAAAGATAATTCAACAGATTTTTTAAACCCATGCTATACAATAAAACTTTCGGTAAGGATGGAAATGTTTGTGTTGCCCAATATAATAGTCATTAGCCCTATATGACTACTGAGAACTCAAAATGTGGCTGGTATAACTGAGGAACTGAATTTTTTATTTTATTTAATTTTAATTAATTTAAACTTCAATAGCCACACACAGCTTGTAGCTACCATATTAGAAAGAGCAGCTCTAAACAAATTTTACAATATGTGTGTGTGTGTGTGTGTGTGTGTGTGTGTGTGTGTGTGTCTGTGTATGTGTATGCATATTTGTGTGCTATGGTTTGAATGTGTCAAAGTTCATGTGTTGGAAGCTTAATCCTCAATGCAACAGTGTTGAGAGGTGGAACCTTTAAGAGGTGATTAGGTCATGAGGACTGTGCCCTCAAGAAGGGATTAATGCCATTATTGTGGGAATGGATTAAGTAACGTGGCAGTGGGTTCCTGAAAAAAGGATGAGTTTGGTCCCCTTCCTCTCTTGGGCATGCATGTTCTGCCATGTGATGTCTTCTGCCATGTTATAACACAACAAGAAGGCCCTCACTAGATGTGGCCCCTTAATCTTGGACTTCCCAGTCTCCAGAACCATGAGACAAATGAACTTCTATTGTTTACAAATTATCGTCTTTGAGTATTCTGTAATAGCAGCACAAAATGGATTAAGACAATGTGTACGAGTATATATATACATGAGTGTGTGTGTGTGTACATAATATATGTGTGTATATATATTATATGTATATATACAAATAAGTCATAGAGGACAAAATAAGTTCTTTAAAAAATTCTTATCTGGAAGAAACAATCAAAATTTTATTTCATGCTTGTAATAATGCCTTCATATTCAAATATTTACTAAAATAAGACCTTTCTAATATGCTGCTGCTAGCATATATTATCCAAGTGACTATACTGGCAAACCAGGGAGTTGTTGCTGCCATGGGAAAAACTTATTCACCTATTTCTCAGACATCTTTGTCATCACTATTTGACTGTGTGGGCAGTTTGGAAAAATGAAATTTCACACTTAGGGCTTCTCAAACTGGTTTAATCAATTCTAGTAATAGAAAAATAACCCAAATCTCTGCCTATACCTCATTTGGAAAATTTTTACTGGGTTTAGAGAACTTCTAACAATTGTAACACATAAAGCTTTTAAATTTATTGACTTTGGTCTTTTTGCTCTCACAAATGTTCCGTGTGGTTTTTCAAATAAGAAGTGCCAAGTACAGTAGTAACCCCATCTAGACCACAAGGCCTTGTAATAAGGAGCATTTTGCGGATTCCAAACTTCAGTCCATTTACTTGAGTGCCCTCCTCGAGTTCTCACACCATTACATGAAAGGAAAAGAAGAAGGTAAGAGGCGGTTTTGCCATAGGACTTTTTTTTTTCTTTTGCTTCTAGAGTCAACATTAGGAAAAAACTAACATTTCTGTCTAAAAAGAAAAAAAAAATCAGAGATTTGAAAAAAGAACAAATTCACTCACACAACTATTTGCCATGGGATAGAATTCCAGAGAAGCAGGTCCATCTTGGGAACCTGGTCGAAAATATTTTATTACTGGAATAGAAAATTTTTCCACCGTAAAGCAGTTCAACTTCTCTGATGGCCTTATTATTTTGGTGCAAAGAAATCTCCTAGTGGAGACTCCAGAAGATTGCCCTAATATAACCTGTGCTGTTTACACTGTGACTTCCTAGAAGAAGGAGACACAGGCAGGGAGAAAAGAGAGAGGGGGAAATGAAGGGAGTAGTTTTGCCTTTTGAATATCTGTTAAATTAAAATATACATGTCCTTTCATAAAAATAACTTCTTCAAGCCTTCTTGGAGATTTATGGACATGTTATCTCAACCACACTCCCTAAAATTAAAAATAAATTCCCAGGAAGCATTCTGACCTCGTTTGCCAAAGTGTTGATGTATAAGAACACACACTGGTCCCTGAACTTACACTGCCTCCTTGTCTAAACCTAATTGGTTATTTAACGTTGATGAAAAGCAGGGACCTAAGAGGAAGTGAGAACTATCAGTTAGGCTCCTAGCTATTTACCTTTAAGTATAGATAATATTTTTTTATCCTGTCATTCAGAGGTACATTTTTGAGCAGCCCTGAAATAATTGTCTCAAGTTGGGAAATGTTTGTTAAAAAAAAAAAAAAAAAGAGAGAGAGAGAGACCATCAGAAAAAACATAACAGACTTATTATTCAAGAGATAGATGAAATTCTACCTTTGGAAAATAGCACATCTGGTCTTATCTAACAGTGTGGACACGATCATTTCAGGCTTACATGAGAAGTAATTTATTTTTGTAGTAAGCTATGTATAATCCAGAAAGTAAAATAACATTTGCATGTATCAGTTGTTAGCATCCATATCTATAGGTTTGAATGCACCCCCAATAAACATACCCATGGCTGAGTCCCCAGTTTTACTTCAAATATTTAAGTAAGGAGGCAAATACCTCTGTGATGTTTCCTTCTGACAGACAGAACTAAGTGGGCAACCACAATATCTTTTCTGAAGAATCCCCCAGATAGACTAGAATGGCTCTCATCAAAAATTAAAGGCATCTGAGATACACTCAAAACAGTACTTCAAATCTCTGGCTCTGTATCATTTTGAGTCTGAAGATGTTCAGAAACTGCTTGTGTCTTCAATTTTTAAAATGATTTTTTCTTCTTCTTGTTTAGTGTACTTCAAGAAAACGATCCCTCTAGGAGACACTTCCTTTAAAACATCAAATGTTCAAACACAGTCCTCCTGTGTTCCTTTTTGCTAACCTGAGTTCATTCTTCGTCAATGCTCCGTATCTTAAACAGAATACTGCTTGGTTCACTCTGTTTTCAGTTTTGAGGAAATTCACATGAGGTTAAATAGTTACTAATTTAGGCACAAATCTGATCCTCTTTAATGTTCCATTTTTACTCTAATATTATGACAGCATCTCTGTCCAGTTAAACTTAAATCTAATTGTGACGAATTTTGCCTCTAATTCACACATTCCCTATAGGAAGTACCCTTGTGACAAGGGATAGCATAAAATCAACATCAAAGAATGGACCTACATCATACACATCAAGGTCGAACTCATGTTTGACACCTTAGTCCAGTGTGTTCTCCACATTTCAGAATTTTACAGTGGTGTCTTTCAACATTCAAATGAATTAGACAGATATTATATCCCATGTAGAGAAGGATTTCAAAATGTAGATAGAAAACACATGTTGGCCACTTTAAAAAGTAGAGAGATTCTTATACTACACTGAAAACTCTATTTAATTTTCATTGTATCAATATCGTGTGTATTTTACCACAACAAAATGGACAAGTCATCATTTTAAGGGCAACTGTAGCGAAGTGGCAAAAATCACCTGCTTTGAAACCAGACTGTGTCACTCACTAGGTAAGTTACCTTAAGCAAGTTATTTAGCATCTCTGTCCTTCGATTCCCCCATCTGTAAACTGAGATAATAACAGTACCTACTTTACAGCATCACTGTGAGAATTAAATAGATTAAAAGAGGAAAACTATTAAGAACCGTGGCTGGAGCAATGTAAATTTTCAAAAACATTGTTAATATCGTAGTTGCTACTTTACAACTCCCTTTCCCTGGTAGTTTCTCGCTTTTAGAGTTAGATGGCTTAGAGAATTCTTCACTTCCTTCCTTTTCTCCTTCCTTCCCCGCTTGCCCCTGTCCCTACCTTGCCCCTCTTCCCCTCCTCCTCTTCCTCTTCCTTTTTCTTTGCCCCTCTCCTGCCCTCCCTCTCTGTCTCTCTCCCCTCCTTGGGATTTTTTTAGGGGAAGGGGATTTAAATCCAAGAAGTTTGGATAATTAAGTACCTTTTTTAACTTGAGCTTTTTTAGTCACTGCAATCAAATATAAAAGTAAAGACAAACTGTACTTCCATAAGATGTGGATTCTAAGCAAAACTTAAAGCAAAATTATAACTTAAAACATAAAAGTTATCAACAGGTGTCATAAGAATAATGATAAAAACAACTCTAGCCCGTTTTCTACATCTGTACCAGTACAGCCAGCATTTCATCCTCATGGCATCCTCTCCTCTATGTCTCTCACTTGATTATTTTTAACAAGGAAGTCAGTAAACAGACAGCTGAAATGACTATGTGGCTAAGTGGTTAACCAATAAAACATGGTTTATTCAGACAGCATGCCGCTTACTCTTCGCTGGGAAAGGCACACACAACATATATACATAATTGTCTTGAATTTCAGTTCAAATGTTCCATAATTCTTGGTATAGGATTTTTTTTTAAAAAAAGGGATTTTAAATAGGTAACTGGATTTTAAAATCAGAGTTTGCATCATACATTAACTTACTGATATGGGATTAATTGGGTGTAGTGTCAATTCTATGGCCAGCTTTAGGAAGACCATGTACATGGGTAAGTGACAAATCTTAGTTGCTGGATTTTTTTCAAATACAACACACCATCAACTGTAAGATATTAAGAAGTAAAGCAAATGCTGCCAATTATAACTGTAGGATGCCATCAAATGTAAAATACAACCCTACTTCTGAGATCCCATAATGTAAAAAAGAAAATCTGTGTCTTAGAATCAATGAAGTAAAATATCATCATTAGCTATTAAAAACTATTTACTGAGAGCCTTTTATTGTCTATATAGTTCAGCGTTAGGAACTGTCAGGTATATAAAAATACCACACACAGGCCCTGACCTTGGGGGATTTAAAATCCAATTAGAAAAAGAAAATTAGTATGTTGAAAATTAAATAACAGTATGAATTAACTAATGACATAAAAAAGTTATACAGAATATATCGCAAGAGCATATAAGCATAACTAGAGTTTAATTTCTAAGAAATAATTCTTCCCCCCTTAAAAAGTGAACAATTTAACTTACAAGGTTAATAAGAAAAGAGAATCATGGTATATTTACCTTCAAATGCCATAGTTTTTTGTGTGATTTTGTTTTTCTCTAATACTTAAAATTAATGTTAAATACTAGCAATCACCTTCAAGTATTGCTGGGCACTTACTAATTACAAATACTAACTCTTATATGTCACTCTACTCAACACACAATAAATACTGAGCAGGAATAATGGTAGGAAATCACAAGACTCTAGCTGAGAATATTTCAAATAAATTGTTTCAGTGGTCCGTGTTCAATCCTCACTTTTCCTGTACTCTGTCACAAACTGATTAGGAAAAGAGATCAACAAAAGCATTTTCCCAAGGTAGGAAGCAGCTTAGCGTTCAACATTGTCATGGCTTACAATAAATAGACTTAAACCTGTTTGTCAAGAACGTTAAAAAGTGCAAATTGTATCAGCAAAATTTTATTGGGAAATACAAGTGAGAGTGCGTAAACTTCTTTGCAGTGTGGAAAAATTACTTTTGACCAAAATGCATTTTTCTGACCAACTGCTAAGAAAACACTAGAGTTAAGACTTAAAATATCTAAGTTATTCCCGAGGAAAAAAAAGTTTCATATCCCAGAAACAGTGAGATCATAAGCCATCAAATATCATTTTTAAACAGATTTAACTAAACAACTATCTCTGTTTGGAAGCAGACAGTTCTATATTGCTGACATAGATTAACTTTGTGTTTTATCTTTCAAAAAAGTAATTCTTATTTTAAATTAAGAAGTTATGTATGACAAGAATTTAAATTATTTTTGCAAGTGCCAACATGAGTAAAAGAAAGTATGAAAAAAAGAGTCAGGGATCACTATGAAACTAACTAAAGGAATGACAACACTGAGCACCGTATAATTCAGGGGACATTTTCCCTGACATCTATGTATGAGACATTGTTCCAACTACAGGAGATTCAAAAAGAAATAAGAATTTGTCCCTGTCCAATCTAACCTAATTGAAAAGAAATTGATTCAAGTATACAGTAAAATACAATCAGGTCTAGAGTAACAAACAAAATGTGACAATACACATCCCTTTTGTTGTTGATACCATGGCAGGTTTTACAGAGAGTTGATATTCTAAATGGGTATTGAAGAATAGGTAAGATTTTAACAATTGAGATTGACAGAAAAAAAGCATTCCAGGCCAAGGGAAATGCATAGAGAAAGAGAGAAAGTCACAGAATGTTTAGGGAACGGTGGGAAGTTCTGCAGTGCATGCTTTATCAGGAGGCGTGTGCTACAAGGGATAAGAGAGATGACAAACAGCAATATTGGGAAGAGCCTTCAAACCCATGCCAAAGGTCTGGTCTTCAAAAGCAGTTTTAGGCTTAGCCAAATTTTGAGAGAGCAAGGTAGTACCTTCAGAAGATTAACTGACAACAAATATGTAAGATGAACTAGAGCAAAAAATAGGCTGGAGGTGAGCAGAGCAGTTAGAAAGCTACTGCAATCATCTTAGCAAGAGATACTGGAAAGAAAAGGTATAAAAAACTTTCTGAGGGAGGAAATGATGGGATTAAATGTCAACCAGCTATGTGGGATGAATCTGATGTTGGCAGCCTGTGTAACCCAGAGGATGGGCAGAAAGAATATATAATCAATGATGTGGGAGCCATAAAAACCCCTGGCACTGAACTGCGTGTTATCCAGAGGGAAGAAGAGGCAGTGGTAAATTTTGGAGTACACAGGCTATACAGGATTTTGTTGCCTGAGCAGGAGGTTGGAAGAGAAAGTCATTCAGGATGCCTTCCAGCTCTATTTTGCTTGACTGCCCGTAGAACAGTTGTTTCTGAACTGCCTTAGACATTCTACCATTGGCCTACTCATCCATTGAATGAATATTTAGTAAGTGCTTTACTATGTGCCAGGGACTGTTCTAGACAGTTGTGGCAAATCAGTGAACAAAACAGAAAAAATTCTTGCCTTCACGGAGCTTGCATTTTAGTGAGAAGAAACAAATGATTAATGATGCATGTAATTAAATAAGTGAAGGCTACCATGTGTTGGAAGTAAAAAAAAAAAAAAGAAAAGAAAAAGTTATGAAAAAAGCTGAATAGGAGGGATGGGGAGTGGTGACTCTGGGGCAGGCGCAGGGTACAGTCTATACCGAGAGATGTCACAAGTCACAGCCTTGTAGCCATAGTGCAGTATTTATCTAAGGATGCTGCTGAGGGCATCGCTCACTACATTCCCCACTTTCCTCTTAAAGAAGCACATGAGACAGTTGTTAGGTTTCTACAGAGCACTTGACTTCTGGCCACCATGAATCTCCTAACCAATCACACTTCCCAATTGGCACTAATGGCTGGAACGCTCAAAGCTAAATTTGTGGTCTTCTTTCAAAAAGTGGATGGAATCTTATAGCATTTTTTGTACCTGTTTCCATCTTATTTTCTGAACACTCATTTTCCAATTGCTCTGAATTATTTGTATCTTTTAAAATTGACAAATAATAATTATATATATGGAGTACAATGGTATGTTTTGATGTATGTTAACATTGTGGAATGATTAAAAGAAGCAAATCAACATACCCATCACTTCACATACTTAACATTTTTTGTGATGAAAATGTTAAAATTTTGAAATATATAATACATTATTATTAACTATAGTTACCATGCTGTGCAATCGATTTCCAAACTTATTTTTCCTAACTGAAACTTGGTACCCTTTGAACAACTTCCCTCCATTCTCCACCTTCACCCCCACCCCTCAATTCACTTACTTTTATCTTGTGTTTTCCTCAGCAAAAATCCAATTCAGAACTTTGGAGGCACAAATAAATATGCAAACACAAGTTACTTTAAAAAAAAACAGTTTTGACCTTTTTTGGCACCAAAATTGGTGGCTTTAATTAAGGTCAAACCTGTCAAAATAATACATTTAAGCAGTTACCCTATATGTAACCTCATGAGAGGTTGGAAGTATTTGCCTTCTGTGTTTGTCACACAGGCTTGGGTACTTACATGAAATTCACACAGCCTGTGCCCGCAGGGGGAGCAATCCAGACGAAGCTGAGGTTGGTTGTGGGCAGGTGACTCACGTGAGAGGCCACCACACTGCACATAAACTGGTTACCAAACTGGTGGTCCGACATGATCCCTGAGAGACGGAAAGTAAGGGAAATTGTTATAAAGACAACAAAACAAAGTCCTTCCTATCATGGCATCACAATATTTTCTGGACATTTTTCTTTTATGGTAAGATTCATGATGCTATTTGGCTTCCTCATCAGTTATGTAATTTTTTACTATTTATTGCTAGAGGTAAATTAATCATTTAAAACATTACTGTTAAGGAGTGACCTACTAAAATCATTGCCGTAGTATTTGTTTTGCTTTGATTTTATTGACTGATCTTTGCCCATCACCAAAGACCACCAGAACCAACCTGCGATTAAACAAGGTTAGGTTTATTGGAACTGTCTGCAACAAGGGAGACCAAACGGCATGGGGAACTGGGAGGCAGCTCAGTAAGAGGGCATTGGGAGGGGCTGGTTAAAATATTTAGGCTTGTGTTATGTTATTTCAGAGAGCAGGGTGATCAGGTTTGCCAGGAATTTCCCAATGTTAGTACTGACAGCTCTGCATTCTGGGAAACCCCCTAGTACTGTTTGGGAGGTTTCAGAAAAAGGTGGTGTTGCTTCTGGATTTGGGACTATCACAAAAGTGGAGGCAATTTTATCACTGAGTATCTTAATTTTTATCCAGGAGGCATTAGGAATGGAGTGATGCTAAATCTGCAATTGGTAAAAAAGCAACAGTAGTCATGTTTGCATGGAGAGGGGGATGTTGGTTATTTTCGTGGTTTGTACCATGTTCTTGCTTTTGTCTGTGTTTAAGGATGATTACAGAGTAGGTTGTTTTTGCCTCATATCATTACAGTCACAGAGTGGCCTTGTCTAATGTTCATGTTTGGTAAAATTGCTTATGTCCAATGTGAGAACACCAGGGCCCAGCTGTAAGCAGGTCAGCTCCCAGCTTGGCTATCAAGGGATATTTTTTTCCTTTTCTAATAAGGTGATCCTCTTAGGTTTACTTCAGATATAAAATATAAATAAATAACTCAACAATAAGAAAACAAACAACCCAATTAAAAAATTGGCAAAACACCTGAACAGAAACCTCACAAAAAAAGATAAAATAGATGGCAAAAAATCATATGAAAAGATGTTTAGCACCATATGTCATCAGGGAATTGCAAATGAAGACAACAGTGAGATATCACTTAAATCTATTAATGAACAAAATCCAAAACACTGACAATACCAAACACTGGTAAGGATGTGCAAAAACAGGAACTTTCATTCACTGCTGATGGGAATGCAAAATGGTATAGCCTCTTTGGAAGACATGTGGCAGTGGCAGTTTTTTACAAAACTAAACATACTCTAATCCTGCAATCCCCAGCTCCTGGGCCATGGACTGGTACTGGTCTGCGGCCTGTTAGGAATCATACCACAGAGCTCTGCCTTCCCCCACCCAGCTCCGCCTTCCCCCCTCCCCCTGACCCCATCCATGGAAAAATTGTCATCCATGATACCAGTCCCTGGTGCCTAAAAGGTTGGGGGCCACTGCTCTAACCATACAATCCAGCAATTGCACTCCTTGGTATTTACCCAAATGAATTGAAAACTTACATCCACACAAAAACCTGCACATGGACATTCACAGCAGCTTTATTCATAATTGCCAAAACTTGGAAGCAACCAAGATGTTCCTCAGTAGGTGAATGGATAAATAAACTGCGGTACATCTAGACAATGGAATATTATTCAGCACTAAAACGAAATGAACTATTTAATATCAAGCCATGAAAAGACATGAAGCAAACTTAAATATGCACATTACTTAGTGAAAGAAGCCAATTTGAAAGGCTACATATGATACGGTTCCAACTATATGACATTCAGGAAAAGGCAAAACTATGGAGACAGCAAAAGATGGGTCCTTTC
Source organism: Indri indri (assembly GCA_004363605.1). Classification (NCBI taxonomy): domain Eukaryota; kingdom Metazoa; phylum Chordata; class Mammalia; order Primates; family Indriidae; genus Indri; species Indri indri. The sequence goes on along the minus strand of RJWJ010030630.1, from coordinate 2,374 downwards.
CAGGGTTTGGGGGGTGGGGAGGGATGAATAGGCAGAGCACAGAGGATTCTCAGGGCAGTGAAACTAACCATTCTGTATAATACTGCTAATGACGTGGATACACGTCACTATACAAATTTTTTAAGCCCATAGATTGTACAGCACTAAGAGTGAACTCTGGGTGATAATGATATGTCACCGCAGGTTCATTGAATGTAACAAATGTGCCACGGTGGGGTGGGATGTTGAGAACAGGGGAGATTCCTCATGTGTGGGGACACAGGGTGTATGGGAACTCTCTGTACTTTTCACTGAATTTTGCTGGGAACCTGAAAATTCTCTAAAAAATAAAATTTATTAATAAAAATGTACTGAAAACATTTCCAGGAGTAGGAAATTAAATTTAAAAATTCTCTCATGTACTGGCTTTGTGACCTTGGACAAATAACTTATTCTTTCTGAGTTTTCTTGTCTGTAAAATGGAAATACCATGCTCCCTATATCTTAAAGTTGTGAGAATAAAGTGACTCAATACATAAGACAGCACCTAGTACAGTATCTAAAGCAGTGGGCTCTCAATAAATTTTTGATTTTCTTCCTGCCTTTCTAAAATATGATTCTATTTATACTATTTCCCTACAAAGAAATTCTCAATGACCCCATATTGTCTATAGTTTCAATGTCCAATACGGTAGCCACTAGCCACAGTGGTTATTTAAATTTAATTAATTTTAGATACAAATTGAAAATTCAGCTCTTCAGTTGTACTAGGTAGATTTCACATGCTCAATAGTGGCTGCCATATTGGACAGCACAGAACAGAGCATTTCCGCCATCACAGAAAGCTCTACTAGATGGCACTGTTCTATAGGATAAAATTAAGACCCTTTGTATCTGCCTCTCATCTCCGTGTCCAACCTCAACTTCAGCACTTCCTGCGCCTATGTCTTGCCCATCGCCTTGCACTCTACACACCAAAAATACCAAATGAACCCTCTTCCACCTTCGCACAGCTGTGCCCTCCATTTTAAATAACGCCCCCATTTGCTTCAACAACCTGACAGATCCCATATCAAGATTTAGCTCATTTTCTGCCTTGCCAAGCCTCTCCTGTCTCCTTCCAAGCAAATCCTGGCATTTCCTCCTTTAGGTTCCAGCTGAACCATTTCCTTAACTCAAACATAACTCTTAGCCCAAGGCATTTGGAATATTTTGTTTCCTTATCTTTCTCTACATCTTAAGCTCTTAAAAGACAAATTGGGTCTGCTAATCCACATTTTTCTAGCACCTATCAAAGCATGCACAGTCAAATACTTATTTTTGTTATATTTAGGCCTTTGATCTCATACTTAAAAAGGTCTTCTCAAGTTCATGGGCAAAATAGCAAAACTCCACCTCTACAAAATTTTAAAAAAAAAAATTTTTTTTTTAAATTAGCTGGGCATGGTGGCATGCACCCATAGCCCCAGCTACTAGGGAGGCTGAGGCAGGAGGATCCCTGGATCCCAGGAGTTTGAGGCTGAAGGTGAGCTATGGTCAAGCCTCTGCACTCCATGCACTCCAGCCTGGTGACAGAGTGAGAAATTTTGTCTCAAAAAAAAAAAAAAAAAAGGAAATTTTTCTCAATCCTCAAGATATAAAAAATTTCTCCTATATTTCTCCCTACTGTTTTATTTTTACATTGACATCTTTAATGCTTCTAAATTTTATTTTGTTGTGTGGTACAAGGTAAGCATTTGAGTTTTGTTTTTTTTTTTCCTAAATGGTTCTAGGTTCCCATCATTCTTCCCCTGGGATGTCATGATCACTCCTTACAGATTTCTCTGCCCCTGTCTCACTCCCCATTCTACCAAAATGATTTTTCTGAAAGGCATATATGATCCTGTCAATTCCCTGCTAAGCGTCCTCAAATGGCACCCCATCAGATTCCAGAGAAATGCAAACTCCTTAGCATCAGTTATAAAGGCTGGCACAATCTGACCCCCACCCACTGTCCTTGCACTCTGTGAGCTAGCTCTGCAGTCATTCTCAAGCACTGTTTGTTGAGCCACCCTCACCCACCCCTCTGAGCATATGCTCTCCTTTAGACACAGCAGGCCCCAGACTTCTGCTCGCCTCCCACCCATCCTTCTTCTCTGGGAGGCTAACTTCTATGTGCTTTCAAGGCAAGGCAAGGCTCAATGTAGCCTGTGTTTAACACCAAACATTAACAGAATTCACTTACTGTTCTGGGACTAATGATACAAAGACACATCACATATGACCCATATCTCAGCGACCTCCCTCCCCACTCACTGTCCCTGCCCCATGTTTGGGGAGGTGTCCTCCCTACATGTCATCACAGCAGTTCATACATCCCTCCATCATAGCACTTGGTTGTCTCCCCAAGTAGTCT
>RJWJ010030629.1:0-19762 GCA_004363605.1 Indri indri | reverse complement strand
GCCTATTAAGAGTAAAACAAGTTGAGCTAAAGAATACTTGGAAATGAGAGAAATAAGTTACAACAGATGGTGCTGAATCATGTATCCAGACACAATGTTTATATCAAACTAGGCTATAGAACAACTAAACCTGAACCTCAAAGTGAAATGTTTACAAAACTGTTAAGTGTGAATATCTAGAGATGTCAGGGGAAAAAAGCTTCATGATAATGTCAGTGATATGTTTTTCCTCCTATAAACTACGGGACCAGAAAAGTCTCTTCTTCAGGGAAAAATCTGAAATATTAAAATCCAGGCACTGCATGTAATTAAAAGGTAAATGCACTTGACATTTTTTATTGGCATAAACTCAGATTGCCAGATCTGGGCCAGTCATCTAAACATACCATTGAAAACACAAACTGGAACAAAAAAAGTTGAATAGTAGAGAAAGAAATAGAAATCAAACAAAACCTTTATTAGTTTTCAAAGTATTAATTAATATATACGTGATTTGATACAAAATAATAAAGATGACCCACCGTTTACCCTATTCCTACTGTTTTTATTTGCAAAATGAAGGGTTAAGACTAGCTGCTTTTCGGGCTGCTTTTAGTTATGAATTCTACTTTCATTTTGAGGTCATTTTCGACCTAGGCTTGGATAATTCATTAATCTGGCATGTCTCCGAAGAACACACAATATGGTTTAAATCACATTAATAGAGGTTGCACTGAAATTTTCACAGATGTTTATTTACTAAATTAGAGACTGCCTCAATATTGGACAGAGGAACCAGATTTAAAAAATGGTTTTATTTGAGTTCTAGCTTTTCCAATATAATTTAGCATAAATTCTAAATTATTTATATGTATTTTAGAAATGGAGACTGGTTTTTAATCCTAAAATATCTTTTGGCCTTGAGTGAATGAATAGGTGGGGGCCGCATTTTTAAATGGTTCTTGATTGTCCAAAATTATCTAATGGCTACATTACACAACTTATAATTCTCAAAATATCTAACAAGCACTTACATTCAAAATACTTTAATGGACTAGTTTTTCTACTTCTAGGTAATAAAGCCTTTATATTCAAAGCCTTCCCCTTATCTAAATAGGACTCTTTTAATAAGAAAGTTCCATCTCTTCCATGAAGCCTTCCTGGCCCTTCAATCCTCCCAGGGTCTTCTGAATTCTTACACACTTGTTGGTTCTATTTCTTATTTGAACTCTAAATCGCACACTAGTAGAGTTAGGGTGGAGTTTTCGGAGGAGCAAGCTTTTCTGAAGTCACCATTCACAGATATATAAGACTTAGGGAAGTTATATAATATCTTTGAATCACAGTTTCTCCATCTATACATGGGGTAATAATATTCTTTCACACTTATTCTAAGGATTAAATGAGATAATGTTGAAGAAAACTCATAAAGATTGTTGCCTGTGCGTGTTTTCCACGTCTTTCCTCTTTGAGGGCATACGCCAACATCTCTGCTCTCTAGCAAAGAGTAAGGATTCGGGAACTATTTGATCCCCAAATCCCTCACTCACATTAGAGATTTAGCCACCAACAATCTGCACACCACTATTTAGAAAATAAGAGTTTTACAGCATAAATGCAAATAGGCCATTAACTTTTTGCTTACTATTCCAAAAGCTAGGGTAGTTGGTATAAATGAGTTCTCAGAAGAAATTAGGTGCCTGTGAGTGGTACCTTTGGCTCTCTCATCCTCCTTCATTGCTGCTTCAGATTCTATTGCGACCACTTTATAAAACACTGGGGGGTGGGGGTGGTGTTTGTCTTTTTGCCATCCAAACTTTTGGTTCCTTACTTTTCTTCTCTTAAAATCTAATTTTCAGCAGCCTTCAAACAAGGGACTTCATTTTTCCCTTGACCTTTAGTATATTTGCTTTTTCAATTACATCCATGCTCACTGAATCCACTGTTCACATACTTCTTTCCATCCACAGTTTTGAATTTTTTAAAGCTGGTTTTTAAGCACCTGACTCCAAGTGAACCCTACTACTGTCAATAACTTCTAGTTTATGGAGAAAGGAAAAATCTCCATTTATTCTGCGGCGATCTCTGAGGCACTGTTCTCCAGTCTAACCCGGTCACATGGCTGGCTCGGAGTCTTCAGTGTTCCCTGGAAGACCCACTCACCTCTCTTCCTCCATCACCCTCAGCCTGAATTTCCTTCCTCTCATGGACTTCGCTGAGCCTTATATTTTATGAGCATATTTCTTTTTTAATCTCCCCCAATATGTTTTCACATTTGGGAGGGATAGAAAGCTAAGCTATTTAAAGGAAAACTGTGTTCTTCCACAAAGTTTACACTGACTTAGTAGATTAGGTGTGGGATCCTGCCTAACCTTAGCCACTTTGATTGCCGCCTAAACCAAAATGCTCTGATACAGAAATTAAACACTTAAATTACAAAATCCCATCCTCACCATATTCTCCTGCTTAAAAAATCCTGAACAACTTCTCTGACCTGTAGTGAATGGAGCAGTAAGACTGGAAGGAGCCAGGAAAAAAGCAAAAGAAGAGTGGAAGCGAAGGTTGAAATCTGAAAAAACAAGTATGATTCGAGAAACCGAGATCTATAAAAATATACAATAAATTATTAAAAATGTTAAACGTGAATAGTAGCAATTATTCCAGAATTCTGAGCTGAAGACTGATTTCCCTATGTCTCTCCAAAAGTCAAGCTAAAGTTACAAGTGAAGAATCAGGTAAAATCACACTCTTTTTTTTTTTTTATCAGTTTTTTTGCAAGATGATAATTCCTTCACTTTTGCAAGAGTACCAATTCATCTTCTAGGCAGCATACTACAATAAGAATAAGAGTTTTTACTTGTTTTGCACAGTTGAGTGAAGAGATCTACTTCTGGACAAGAATATGATATGAGTTCTCTGACGAAAAAATGAAAGGAAAGCAGAGCGCCTCTGTCTGAGATCAGTAGCCATCGATCTCCTGGGAATTTGTGTGGCCTATATATGGAGGTAGAAACCAGCACCCCTATTTAGAGAACAGCAGATGACCTCAGACACCGCCCCTCTATTTTTATGATGTATAGTCTTTCTCTACACATACTAAGCTCTGCGCTTGAATTCACAGCTTCCTGAAGTCAAATTTTGTTCATTGAACCTCTCTGGAGGCTAGATTCTCAGTCTCGGCCCCTCCTAACTTTCCCTACTCCCCAGCGTTCGGCTCTGGACCTGGTGTTGCCTCCCTTCTCTGCACAGCATGTAGATTATCTTCACCCCTGAATCTGCTCCCAGCACGTTTCTTATCTTGCTATGGTTTCCCACTAAAACTCTGATGGCCAGTATTCTTTTCAAAGATGTGATAAAAACAAAGAAACAATCACTTCTCACCTAGTATATATTAAAACAGAACTATCTGATCTCTTATTTTTAACTTAAACTGAGAGCATTTCTAGGGCAATCATGACATGAGAATTCACAAATTTTAGTCTCTGTCCACTCATATTATTTTTTTTTCCCAAACAGGCATTTAACCAACTCCTGCAGTTCAAAGCTACTTAAATATTCTGAGTCGTAACAGTAACTCAATCCTTTAAGCACATAACATTTCAACCCATATGAACACACTAAAATAATTCCTTGTAAGAGCTGTGTAAACATCTGCACAAATCTTTTTCTATCATATCACAATGTACTTCAATAACGAAAATTCTATTCTAAGCACATGACCGCAACTACTTGCACTGTAGCAGATGATGTTCTCAATATAAGATTATGTTGCTATGGCATCAGCAAACCATGATTTTATGAAACTTCTTGTTTACCAGGAACATTTTTAAGAAAAAAAATTGTTCCTTATTACATGTTTACATTTACAATAAATGTAAATTGAGTAACAAGTATGAAAATTAATATTTAACATTTTTGCAGTGTGTACCAGAACATTTTAACTAATCTCTGATAATTCTTAGAATTTATTAGTATACTTTGCAGCATCAGCACCATAGTTCTGCAATTCATTAACATGTACCAATAGAATGAATATGACAGAATAAAAGGTAAACTAACATTTACCTTTTCAACTAAGGTCACACACAGTGTTAGTTTATTTTGCAGTACAGTAAGTATATCTTTGATGTATGTGGAACAAATTCTACAAAGCTGCAAGAATTTGCCAGTCCTTTAAAATTAGATTATCTCAAGCTATTTTCGAATCCCCAACAAACTGAAACATAGTTTTGCATTCTGCATGTATGAATGTGGCTGACAACAAAGATTTGCATAAGATGCTCTCTCCCTATGAGGCCAAGTTTTGTTTTCCTTCATTAGTTTGCATGAATTCATATTCCAAAGTCTCTGATTCAGAGAGATTGTTTTCTCCAACTTTTGTTATATCAAGGTTATTTAAGCTGAACCTCAAAGGAGACAACATATTCTTGAAATCTTTTGCTAAATTGTCCTACCTTATGGGGGAAGAATAAGGAAACACATTTAAATCAAGATGAAAATCAATGGTTTGTAGATTAGAAAATCCTGGTTCTACACTGGCTTGAATAAGGTAAAATGCTGACTAAACAACTGCACCTCAGAGAAAAGGTCGTAAAATAATTTTTCTATGCCCTTATTAGTGTCTCACAGCCGCTGTAAAAAAATTACCACAAACTTAGTGGCCGAAAACAACAGCAAATTATTCTGTTATAGTTCTGGGAACCAGAAGTCCAAAAGCAGTATCACTGGGCCAATATCAAGGTGTCAGTAGGGTTACGCCACCTCCTGAGGTTTAGGGGAACGTTGGTTGCTTGCCTCTTGCAGCTGCAAGTGGTTGCTGGTGTTCCTTGACCTGGGCTTACATTGTTCCAGCATCTGCCTCTGTGCTTACTGTGGCCATTTCCTCCTCCGTGTGTCAAATCTTCCTCTGCCTCGCTCTTACAAGAATACACGTGACTGGATTTAGGGCCAACACTGTTAACTCAGAATAATCTCCCCATCAAGATCCTTTACTTAATCACATCTGCAAAGACTGTGTTTCCTTCAAAGGTAACATTTACAGGTTCTGGACATTATGACCTGATGTCATTGGGTACCCATTATTCAGCCTACTAAAATCTATATGCTTTCCAATGTATCTCAAACAGTATTTTTCAAGGTACATGATTTATCTAATCAAGAGAATCCCAGAGATACAAATAAGAGAGAAAGGGCTAAGTGATGGTATGGAGTGGTCATGAACGAAGGAAGACATTGTCATTTGCCATATTTGGCAGATCTGGGTAGGCAGGCCTACTTCTCCCCACGTCCCACTGTTACTTGTTTTTACTGCTAATAGAACCCCTTGTCATTCTCCACTCATTCATGCAAATAGTGGCTGTAGAAGGTCCTGCAACATGGTTCAAAACTTCACTCTTCTATTTGTGTATGTGTAAAATGGTCTTTCCTTTAAAAGGGAACAATAAATCCCGCTCTCTAGGTTTGTTTTGAAAAGTATTGAATATATAAAGTATCTAGAAATGTTTGGCACTTAGCAGGCACTTAATACACACTTATTGGTATTACTATTAGGCAGTAAACAGTTAACACACACTTTCACTGGCAAGGGAAGAAAATATCTGTCACTGTGTGATGACTGAAGTATTTTTACTTACTTATCAATTCCGAAAATAATGCATATATCAATTCCCATAAGCTGTCTCTCCTAGCATGCTTCTAGAGAGAATGTCCATTTAACCATTAGTTATTTATTGCCTGGCCATTCGTTACTTCAATCATTAAAGAAATATGCATGTTGGGCAATAAAGTAAGTCAGGCAGTGTAGTTATCACATGAAAATGAATAAGACAGTACCCACATTCAAAGATTTCAAAGAGTCTTTCAGGAATCAGGTACCTAAAAGTCAAACTGACCTTTAAAAATTTTTTTCATAGCTTCCTCTGCTGAATGAATGATCATTGAAGAGCTTCATAAATGCCAAGTTCTTTTAATATATTATTTCAATTAACTTTCACGTGCACCTATGAGGCTTGTTGTATCTTCTTTTATAGATGAAGATGAGGACATCAAGAGGTTGGTATCATCTGTTTCCTAGTCTACACTGCAGCAGTTCCCTTATTGACATTTCTGACTCCAAATCCTACTCATCCCAATCTATCTGCAACTTTAATGTGCCATTTTTCTAAAATCCAAATATGATACTATTGTTGCCCTACTTTAAAGCCTATGAAGATTTCAGGAAAAAAAAAACAGGGAATGTAAATTATAACAAACACATTATTTATAAAGGTATTTAAGCCACTTAAAATGAAAACACATAATAATGTGGGAAAAGCTCACAATAAAACATAACTACAAATAATTACAATAACTGAAATATGAAAATATTTAAGTAAGCATTTGATAAAGGAAAAAAAGCAAAAGTGATAGTTGCTTATGATATTGTTTAAGAACATTTTAATATGTCACTGTATCATTTAAACAATTTTTAAAGCGGAGGAAAAAATGAAACCAGAAAGCACTGTTTATAGCTGCCACACTGCTCTCAGGATAAAGTCAATCCTGAGTCTTATAGTTTTTTTCAGAACTATGAATCAAATATACCTTTTGGCCTAATTTCTTACCAATCCATCCAAGTATCCTTCCTGAACAGTGCATTAACTTTCATGTCTGTGCACCTTTGCCCACGCTGTTCCCTATGTGGATATGACCTCTGGTTCTTTCCACCAGCTCATCTCAAGTGTCATTTTATATGGAATTTGTTTGATGTCAAGGCACATTGCATGAAATTATTATCATCTATCAGGCTATCTCAGCATTCACAACTTCTTGAGGGCATGGACTTATCTTTCTCATTTTTAATATTTTCTTGATGCCTAGCACAGCACATGTGGCAGACAGTAGATGTGCAACAAAATTATGTTGATTAAATGTTCTCATAAACTTTCATAAGTGACAACATTTTCTGTTTGATACGATACTTTGACGGTTTCTGATTTAAGGTTAGGATGTTAAATGGATTCCATTTTGACATCGCCATAATTCTCAGTTCTGCTGTGTTCCTAATTCTTCAGTGAGCTAAGAATTCAAAGTAAGGTTAGAACTGTGTGGACTGCTTGTGACTTCAATTATCCATCTTCCACTGTGAGCATTTGGCCAAAGGAAGGTCAAATTTCATACTTTGCCCGCTCTTCAAAATACCTGTGATATATGTGAACATCATATTCCAGAGGTGCTGGAGAATGAGGATGAAAGACAGAAGAAGGCAGGCTCTATGCTCTCAAAAATATTGCTGTCTTAGGTTAGGTTCCCTAGAAGCAGAGCCTGAGACAAGGATTCAGATGCACGTGATTTATTAGGGGGTGTTGTCAGGTGAAAAGGAGAGGGGAAGCAAGATAGGAAAGAGAAAGGAGCTAAGAATGTGGTCTCAGCTGGAGTCTCGCTTCAGCAGGATCTCTCGGGGAATTCTGAAGCATGAACCACCCCAAAGTTGACTTCACCTTGAAATGAAGAAGATGGCCTTTTTTTACCCGCCCCCTGCCCCCATGCCAGTTAGTCATTGGCTGTGAGCAGATAGGGCTGGGAGGTGGGCATATAAGGTCTGGGCAGAGCAAATGCTTTTCAGCTGTAAGTGATTCTGAAAAGAAGGGGAAGTTGTGATTCATGAGCAGCTAACATTTACAAAAGCTGGGGGTTTCACAAGCTTGGTAAAAGGGATCCGGGCAGGACATCAAAGGTGAGTAAAGTCACTCAAAAGCACAACCTCTAAGTGACAGCATAATTGACTCTTTAAAAAGAATATAAAGCAGCAAGAGAGACATTTTGAAAGATAAAAATCATAAGATTTCAAACTTAACCATCAGTGTTTCTAGCTCAACCAGCAGCTGTTCATATTTATCTGTATATCCCAACATTATCTGCAGATGGTCCTTAAAACCTGATTCTTCCATTAGGCGACTGTGTCATGTGAGGCATGGATGTTTCTTAGTTCCTGTTTCTAGCTGTGCATCTTGAAATTGCTTTCTTGGATTATTTTAATCTTATCAAAGCCTTCATATGTGCGACTCAAACTGAAAAAGGGGGGGGCGTCTTCATTTCCACAGAATAAGTCCTACATGGCTGATCAGATAGCAGCTGGATTATTCTTTTAAAAGCAGCTCATTCTCTGTATAAAGCATGTGCACAAAAGATTTGCTTTTTTATTTCCTTAAGTCAGAAAGCAAGTTCGAGATGAATTTCAAGTTGACATAAAAAGAATTCTCTTCAGAAGTCTAAAATGTCATTTTCTACAGGCTGTACTAAACTTTTCATGTGAAAATCATTATGAACATATGAATATTGCATGATTGAGTCATAGCATTAATTTTCTTCCCCAACAAATATTTATTAGACACTTCCTAGGTCCAAAGAAATACACTAAATGATATGATAAAACGATTAAATAAAATGAAACTTTAAGTTTGGAAGAAATGTTGGACACTATCACATCAGTGAAAATTTAAAAAAATAACATCAGATGTAGAAGCCCAATACATGAAATGCATGAAGGGCAGGTGTGGTTGAAGCAGAGATAAGGAACCCAAGCCTTGAATGTTCTTACTTCATCTTGCTCCACTTCCTTGAAAACCATTCATTCGACTGGATGTATAGCTTAGGCAAGCTAGATTTGGACAGGTGATTTGGCTAAGGACACACAACTGGCTTTGTAAAACCCAGGTCATCTGATTCCAAGTCTGGTACATTTTTTTTTTTTTTTAACTGTAGCTAAAGATATGGTCCCTGCCCTCTGAAACTTTGCACTTTGTTTGGAATGGAAATAAATGTACAATGGTACAAATTGTGTAACACAAATACCACATAAATGCTGCAGAGTAAATGCTGGGAATTCGTAAGAGGGGGAGATGTGAGATGGAACTGCCCCGAATCATTTTCCGAAGAAATTGATGAAGTAATTTTGATGTCTGTGTAAAATTCCTGAGTGTCCCATGTGAGAATAGACTATGGTAATTATCTTTTGTTGTTACTGTTGGAGAGGCAGGTAACTAATGAGAAAAACAAGTAACCAAAACTCTAAAGCCATTTTTTTTCAAAAAAATTAACTTATGCTCCTGTCCTCTAGTAACCCACACACCCCCAAATGTTTCTATAGTCAAAACTGCTTGAGCTTGGCCTTATTTTTTCTTCCTTCATTATCTTCAATTTGCAAATCTTGAACTAATTTAAGACAGTTTGAAGAACACTAAAATTTAAGTGACAAAGACAAAGAGATGTTTTGCTTCCTACTTTCTTTCCCTACAAGAAAAGCATCTGAACAGTCCAGTGATCTGTCTGAATCCACACTCTCAGTCTCATGTCTTGCCTTTTCTGCACCCTCCCCCAGTGTAGGGGTCCTCCAGCAGTGACAAGCTACCAGGCTGCAAGTGTCCCAGGCTCAGTAGGCCACTATAGCAGCAGTCACAACAGCAAGGACTTCCTGGGCAAGGCAGGTGTTATTTCAACAGTTCAAGTGTTTCTGGTTCCTTGTACCTGTTCTGATCTCAAAATCCTATCTGAGTTTGATCGATAACCTGTTTCTAATTACCAGATTCTTGCATAAAGCAGACCTACCGAGTCCTCCTACAGCTGCCGCCTCTTACTGTCAGACTCCCTATAAACTCTGCCTCCTGACTTAATCCTCCCTTCCGATCACTGCCTACTGGTTTCTGGTTTCTGCCCTACTCTACCCTCCTGCTTCTGAGCTCTGTGCTGTGTTTTTCAGCCCCCTGGTGGTTTTCCTCCTTTTGGCTTCCGGTTCTGTGTGAAGGATCCTGCTGATTCCCACTAGTTTAGCCAGTTATGTAATTCGGACCAGCAACAGGAGATTGGCTATTTTGTTAAAGGTTTGTAAAGGTTATAGCTCTAATAGCTTCATCTAGTCATACTTCTAGGAGAGTAGTCTAAACCCTGATTGTAGATAATCCAAGAAATTTTCAACCAAATATATGAGTCGTTATTTATAATGTGTTAGCCTATACATTGATTGCAACTATAAAAAGTAAGCATCAAATATGAACAGCCAATTTAACTACAAAGGTGAAAACATTCCTCTCTGTAAGGATGAAAAGATGCAATAATTCCAGTTTCCAAGGCTGAAAGGCTTCTAGGGTTTTGTAGGTTCTACATTGTTTATAGTTTAAATCAATCCCATGAAAGACTCAGTAACGCCTGTCACAGATGTAGATCTGGCTCCTGGAGGAGTATCGGCACAGTGAGTGCATATTACATCGCGTATTACTGCAGGAATCTCGGTCGCGTGAGTAGCAAGGGCACACTCCAGACAACACTGCCTCGACCTGTCCCCAGATCTTATTTCCCTGGATGACAAATATTTTTTAAAAATCATTTTGGTAACCCAGAATTATTCCCTGAACCAGTTCTAAGCTGTGTGCTCTTCTTAGGAAGAAAGCAGCTGAAGGGGTGAAGATATTAATAGTATGAGGCTATTGGGATGCAGAGAGGGGTTTGTAGAGAAACAAGGAAAAAACCCACATTTTTAGTATTTCTAAATTGTTTCCAGTTGGCAACATTCCCTGAGGAATAACTTGGAAAAACACTAGTGATTGTGGAATCCAAGGGTAGCACTTAGGGCCTGGTGCAGATGACAGAACTAAGCTTTTAATTTGACAGTGGATTTTGTTGGGGAACGTCAGGAGACGCTGAGGTACAACGGATAAATCGTGGTAGAAAGTGGCAGTTGTTGAAGTCAGATTTAGAGCATGAAAATCCAGCTGACAAATCTCTCTTTCCAAAGAGTTTAGGACTATATTCAAACTTCATGAGATCATAGCTATCTTCGCAGTTTTCACCTTGCCAGATTTCTGAGGATTTTAGAACAGCATATGTCTGCTATTATTGCATTAAGAGAAATTTGTTTTATTTTACTGATGCACTGATTTAAAAGTTAAATGAAATGATGGCTTTACATTTAATGAAAGATTTCATATTAAAAGGTAAAATTGGTGATAATTACAAATGTAAATATTATTTATAACATTTATATATACTATGTATAAACATATGAATATAGTATGACAAGGTAACAGAGGTCGATTTCACAAGTCAGGAATAGTTTAGCACACAACAGTGGGTTTGACTAAGGTTCTATGAATGCCAAAGAGGATTTGAAATCTTCAGATATCACCTACCTTCATGGAAAAAGAAATATTCCTTTGCTGTTAGGACCAGCTCCTTGAACCCAGACTGGTCCTCCAGTAAAACCTGCACCTCTGGTCAATAACTATGTAGACTAAACCATCCTCAAAATTACATTGTCATTATTATGTTTTTTATAAAAGGACAGTGCATGTTTCAACAGAAAGCTGTATATACACAGCTAAAGCGATTAAAGTCTAAATACGTCTTACTGCAGAAAAAAGGCAGCTAAGGCAGCCCAACCAACTTCTCTCGTGTTTTCAGAAGTAATACAACATGATAAAAGGGCTGTAACATGCATTAAATTGATGACCGGTTTTTGATGAGCAGCATTTCAACCATCAAAATGTTTAATATAAGCTTCCCTTTGGTAAAGGAAAAGAATCAGCAGTAATATACTTGCCTGTTTAACAAAAAAGTTGATTATTAAATATCCTGAGTACTATGAATGCTTTGGTTTAGAGGCTGATATAAAAAAAGAAAGAAAAAAACCCACAAAGATTCATGAAACCTATAGTCACTTCAGATTTTTAAATAGGCCATAAGAAGGAAAAATAAGAATGTTAAAGTTTTATAATTCCTCTTTGGAGAATGGTGTAGTTGTGTCAGATAGTTTTGTTTATTTTTTAATTTGAAGAAAAGGGATTGAGCAATCAGAAATAGGTATACAAGATTTGATGACTAAAACATGGACTTATGTAAAGTATGTAAGCCCTTAATACTTGTGGATTAAGTGAAATGTTTAAATCAAAGTGAAAAACTTGTTGAAAATGCATATATCTGAAGTAATATTAGGTGTTTCATAGCAATGTCAGAAAAAGCATATTACCAAGGAGAAAGATGCAAGTGAAACAGACACGAAAATTTTGAAACTGCTCATTTAATGTTCTTTCTGCTGGTTGAAGAAAATTCAGGAAGTGTTCATTTTCTGTGGTTTAAAATGTCTTTCCACTCAATGGATGTCGCCTGTTAAAAACAACTATATGAATTTTCTCTTTATCAAAACATTACTGAATCCTTCAGTGCTTTTTGCCAATGTCATCTGGACCCAAGATGACAGCATGGCAATGATACAAGATAAGGCAAGCCAGAACTGCACTTTATGATCTGCCACTTGAAGATGGACTCATTAAAAATATCATGGCCATGTGTGGGCATATCTGGGTTCTATTTTAGGGAAAAGAAGAGAAAAAAATATTCCAAGACTCTATGTGCTCATGGAAGATTGAGAGCAAAACCTTCCTCAGAGTGACCAGACACAGATGTCAAAAATAAGAAGTGGCACGGAAGGCTAAATTTTACAGCAGTGGTTTGCAGGACAGCAGACGGTGACGTCTGGAGGCATGCAGGAAATGTGTAGGGGCATTTGGTCTCCTAGTGATTAGAGCTGAGGCTCTAGAACATTCACTGGGAAGAGGGCAGGGCTGATAGACATACTGCGGTGTGTAGGGCAGTCTGCATTAGTTGATGTCACGTTCTGTAATTCTAAGAATGGTAAACTTCAGAGTATTCCTCAGGTCTTCTAGTGTGGCTGTGTTCAATTGTTTAGGTAACAAGTACATCTTATTTTAAGTTATTTTCTTTAGCTCTTCTTTATATTAAAGTTAGGAAAGTTTGATTATCTTTTGAAATTATGTATACTGGCACATGGAATGGATTTTTGCTTCATAATAATGAAGAGGCTCTTAAACAGTTGTTATATTTGGGGTCTGGCAGGGTCGAGGAACCTCTGTTTCATGAGCATGCCTCAAAATATGAACGAGAAGAAGCAGAGGCAACCAAGGCTTATCCAAGAGCCATGAGAGAATAAGCCCAATAAAACCGCTGCGTTTTATATGGAGTTATACCTTCCATGGTGGCTACATCATGTTCCTGGGAGCAGCTACACCCAAGAGAAGCTTTAGAGACAAACATTTAGTCTTATGGATAACCGAACGGTAAAATGGTTGGGAGAACAGAGTTTAGAGAGAACAGTAACTTTACAGGTAAGAAATGATAACCATAAAAAGGATTTGTTAAGAGGAAAAGTGATAAATATTAGTCATGAATAAGACAGAAGAAGATAACCTTCATCAATGGAAAATAGCAAGAAAAAGAAAAGTAACTAGGATGTGAGTACCTAAAAATCAATACACATATCTTACTCATGTTTGTAATTCTGAGCCTGTTTATACTTAATACATGACATCACAAGTACTTAATAATTGAAATAAATGTGGAAATAAACAATTAACAAAAAAAGGCAAAAAAAGAGGCTATATCACAGAATTATAAAGGATCTTTGAAAAGGAATCCCCATCATGCCTGATCTTTTTGAAAGTAAATGACCTGATTTCTTTCCATCTCCTCCCTAACTCATTCTTTGAGATGTGCTAGGAAGCAAATCCTGTTCACTGTGCTGCTACCCCTCCCCTCTTTTATTTTGTACTAATCAGAATTTTCTGCCTCTTCTCAGTAAGCAGGGCTATTTATTTGATCTCTAGACTTAGGTCTCTGATAAATTCTCTTTCAGAGAAACAAAAGACATTACATACTAAGTCATTTAAGTCATTCCAGATTAAGACTGAATTAATTTACATTTTAGGGGAAATTTGAAACTGGAGTATCCTATCCTGAGGTCCCTCTACTTGCTGCAGAAAAGTTAATTTAGGTCATTTTCTGATACCCTGCATGATGGCCAACTGTTTTGTGAATGGAACCAAACAAAAGCATGATGCACACATGGGTAAGTCAGTCCTCTGAGAGAGTTACCCAACTGAGCTCTCGTAGAGCCTCCTAGAACATATGCCTATCGAGGTTTAAGAATGTATATCTTAATACTGAGAAAATCAAATTTAGAGTTTATTATTCTTATAACACTAATACATTCAGGAAATAAGTCTAGCATAATTAGAATTTTACTACGTTTATTTCAATGAAGTCTTGATTAGAGAAAGAAAAATGGAGAGAAAGTCAGTGAGATTTAAAGTATCTGTAAAAAACATTTCAGCATCATTTCAGTAAATAAATATCTTGCCCATGACAACAGATTAGGGACATGTACACATTATGGTTAGTGGGTTAATTCTAAAACTGAATTCTTCTAAAACCGAAAAAAAAAAAAAAAGTAATCCAGAGTGGAACAATGTGTAACATTATTATATTTTTCTCTGAAATATACTCCTTTAGATGGCTGTATATATCGTGGTGAAATATGATTTTATTTTTTAATATTTTTAGAACAATTATTATATTGAGAATAAAACTTAAATCTTGCTTTGTAAAAAATTCCCATATCATTTTAACACTGATTTTTAAAACCATATGTTCTTTATCAACAAACAGGACACATAGCTTAGATGTTTCACAGCAATGTGAGACAGATAGTATTACACTGAACACTGGAAAAGACTTCTATCAAAACATCTGGTAAACAGAAGTCAAACTAAACTTAGCTGGTGATGTATGTATTTTTCTAACTTTGTTTTCATCTTGGTTATATGTCTTAGAAGAGATGTAGCAATTTTTATTCAGGAGAAATTTAAAATACTAATGTACTTATGTATTTTTTATGATTGTTGTGACATTCATCTTGTTGTCATTCTTCAAAGTATTGTGCAAATTTTTTAAATAAAAACTTTAAGCTACATTTAAAAAAAAATTCTCTTAGCAGTGAATTTAAAAATACTTTCTGCATTTGCCTCTACCAACTGGCTTATCTAATGAATCCCAACTTATTTATGTGGCTATTCGTGCTTTTCTCCACTTTGATTATTTGGACACATTTCTTTCTTTTTTTTAAAATTTTTTGAGAAAGTCTCACTCTGTCACCCGGGCTACAGTGCAGTAGAGTTATCACAGCTCACTGCAGTCTCTAACTCTTGGGCTCAAGTGATGCTCCTGCCTCAGCCTCCCGAGTAGGTGGGACTACAGGTGTGCACCACCACGCCCAACTAATTTTTCTATTTTTAGTTGAGACAGGGGTCTCATTATTGCTCAGGCTGGCCTTGAACTGCTGAGCTCAAGTGATCTCCCACCTCGGCCTCCCAGAGTGCTAGGATAATAGGCATGAGCCACCACATCTGGCTCCTTTTTTTAAGGAGTAAAAAGTACAGTTTTCACAACTTCTAGTGATGCTGCCCCACTCAGTGTGAGAACGTCTGATGAATTCTGAATCGGAGACTGTTGGTGATTAATAAAAGCCTAGCAAAAGGAAGATGACATCTCATGATTTAAGACAGATGTGGCCAATGTCTATTTTTACCCCAAACCTGCCCTGCAGTTAGTGCATACAGGGATTATGCCTTCCCTTCTACAACCGTCTTCCTTGGAGCTCAATATCTGGTGTAATGCCCGATAGACAGGAAGCACACATAAATACTTTCTGAATGGATGACCAAATTCCCAATATTTGGCAGCTGGTAGAATAGTTAGGTGTAGGAAATTAAGCAACGAATAAGGATATATTCAAGGGATGGCTGTTATCACCATGATGATGTGAATATTAAATTAAAGAAAAATTACATGTTAATAAAGTGGTTATTACTGTAATCACTTCTAAGAAGTGATGTGATAGAAAAGCTCAGAGAAAATGCCTGAATTATGTGAGGTGAAGTCTTAGCTACATACTTCTTATCGGCTTTCCTTTTTTTTCTGTTTTCCTTATCTCTCTACTAAAATTTTCTTATTTTCTCTAGTCTTTAGTACTCTGTTAGACCACCAACAATCAACTATTTACTTCAAAACTATTTCCCCCAATGGCTGAACTTGTCAGAAAAACAACTGGATGCTACCAAGCAGCTTTTTACAAAGGAGTCAGAACAGAGATGGTGGTTATCAAGGTGAACAGAGGAAAGATTTACTAGTACAGGGAAACTCTACCTCAAATGTATAGCCCAATTGGGTTTTCATCTGAGAAATAACAGCAACAAATAGACCAAGGAAGCAGGAGGTATACAAGAATTGGGTGGTTTCCTCAAACAAAGGCCAAGATTGGAATTTTAAGAGGCACAGATGCAAAGGCAGGTGTTGTAAATAACAGCTGCAGGCAGCAATTCAAACATCGTCTTTCTGAGTTGACAATATGGAAGCCACACCTGCACACACAAACATCTACAAGGAGGTGTAGCATTGTTTTAGAAGGATAACCTGTGTTTTTACTGAAAGGCCAGTAATAGACATTGCATTTCTGTATTTCCATAAACAACAAAGAATATAGAGTTTCTACATAAACCAAGCAGAAATGATAACCAACCATTTTACCAGGAAATCCAGCAGGAGCTCTTGAATAAAGAATAGAAAATATAAGAAGTAGAACAACATTCCAAAACCAGCTCAGTTGAGATCTATGCCAAAAGCAATAGCTCTGAATCTAGAACTGTTCAGATGTTTCAGATAACATTCATTTTCTCTGTCTTTAAAGTAAAAATACACTAAAACATACGTGTGTTTCAGTATGTAGCACTTTTTAATATCTCATTTCCATAAAATTTAAGAAATTTTTATTTTAAAATGAATTAGCATTTCTCTGTGATTTTTCTAAGTGTAATAGGGGTTACATACTTTGAGAAAATTGATTACACAAAAAATAATTTTCTAATACAAGTTTTAAACACATTAAACTCAAAATATATCGTACTATCTTCTTCCTATCAATCACACATAGTGGTCAATGCTCATTCAAGAAAGATCCAATTAACTTTCTACTCGAATGCCATTTATTATATCAGAGAGATAATCTTTAAAGTAATCCACATTTCATTGAAAACTGAAAAGAATTCATAATTTCAGACACTAAAGTGATAGAAGATAAAAATACTTTGTCTATAATAGCACAATAATCATAAGCCAATGCTCTATAACACTCTGCAAATGTGTTTCAAGAGGCCAAACTGAATTTTAATCTTTTTTCCCTACAATAGGATAAATTTAGAAAAGAGAGAGGCAGAGATGATGTTACCGTAAGATTGCAATAAAATTAATGTAATCCTTTTCAGGTAGGGAGTCACTCTAAAGGGCTGTTTTTAATTGCTAAGGAAAAAAAATACTTAGACTTCTTCAAAATCAAAGGACAAAATAGGGAATTTGTACTGCCACTATGCAAAGACAATAATATTAACAAATTATATACACACATGTGTGTATGAATGTGTGTGTATATATAGTTTTATGAAAGTGTACACACAGAGTTTGTATGTGTAGGTGTAAGTTTTTGGGAAGGCTGGACCTTCAACATTTTTTGGAAATCTCCTTACCTTGTATTTTAGTTCACTGTTTTTAAATTTTGCTTTCCACCTAACTGCAGGACACAATTCAGCAATATTTCTGCCACATAACAAGGATCCCCTTTCCTCCAGTTTCCAGTAACATGTTCTCCATTTTCTTCTGCACCTACACTGCAGAGACTTTAACATCCATACTTCTAACTGTGTGTTGGAGGCAATCTGCCTTTCCATCATGCTTCTCAAAATTCTTTCAAGCTTCTGCCCCACAGCCCAATTGCAAAGTCGCTTTCATATTTTTAGGTATTTGCTACACTCGGACCCTACTTCCAGGTGTCCAAATCTATTATTTATTAGTTAGCCATGAGTGCTATAAGAAGTTACGACAAATTCGTAGGTTAAAACAACACAAATGTATTATCTTACAGTTCTGGAGATCAGAAGTCCCAACTGAGTCTTAGGGACTAAAATCGAGGTGTTAGCAAGCCTCTGTTTTCCTGCAGCTTGAGCGGGAGAATCTTGCTTTTTCCAGCTTCTAGAGGCTCCCTGCCTTCCTTGGCTCCTGGCTCCATTCTTCTGCAAAGCACATCACTCTAACCTTTACTTCTTTGACCCTCCCACCTCCCACTTATAAGTACTCTTGTGATTGCACTGAGTCCACTTGTAAAACGCAGGATAATTTCCCAATGCAAATTAGAACATAGACATCTTTCGGGGATGGGGGGGGGGACAATATTTGATCTGCCAGCCCCAAAGCAAGAATTACTACAATTACAAATAACTTATCTATTTAGTACAATGTAATTCTCTAGAAATGTTAACTGGCTCCATTTTGAATAACAGCATTAAAAAACGGATTGTGATAGGACTAATCCTATCACCAAGAACTTTGTCATCCCTGCCTGGACATAAATGTCTATGAAAATGTTACACGAATAGTAAAGTTCTTTCGGTCTCTTTAGTCACTTAAGGCAACATTCCTAGAATTAAAGGCAATAAGTAATTTAGACTTTATTGTTGATATTATTTGAATGAAACTCTAAATCATAAAATTCTTCCCAATAAAGAAATAGCGTCCTCAGTTTGATGCTATCAGTATAGTCTACCAAATAGAAATCTCCAGATTGTCTTTTAATCACATTAGAAAAATGATTACTATAATAGACCTCTGGTAATTATATTGCCCTTGTTGACATGAAGATGGGTACTGAACATATATTAGCATTTAAAACTGATGATTCTAGATGGACAGTGTGGATAAATGTGGTACACTGAGAAAGCACAGGGAATTGATTTCTGTTCCCACACTTTCAACAGTCTGTTCTATAAGAGGGCACTGACTTAGATCAGGGGTTCCAAACTTTTTAGCATAAAATCATCTTGTAAAAGAAATACTTAATGGAATATAAGTATTTTATTAATATGTTTATAATTTCAAATTTACTTATTACTAAAACCATTTTAATTTCCTATTATGGAGCCAATCAATGAGTTTTCAGCTATAAATTTGAGATCGGGGTTAAGAGTGATAGCTGAAATATATAGTTGCTATTTAATACTCTATTTGGTTGCACATTACCAATATATGCAATGTCAAATGATACTGTCATTTTACTAACTCATTTTGCGATTTCAAGATATACTTAAATAGAGTTAGAAGGAAAAGTTTTATTATTTTACGTCTGAAAGAAACTTTATGGTAAAACTTAGAGGAAGATATTTAATATCCTCTGCATAACAGATTTGTGTATGTAAGCATTATTTTCAATTTAAAAAAGTTCATTACAAAAGTAGAGCAAATGCCCATGAAATCTCAGAAACATCTACAAAATAAACTAGGAAAATCTTTAGAGTATATAATTGCTAAATAACTTTTGAGTCTGAAAATTCTATGATTCTATTTTTTCATGACAATTGATTTTTCTATGATATAAAATCCTACATTTCAATCCTCACCTTGTCCAAATAGTACCGAAAGAACTCATGGATATCAACTTTAATTTGCTTAGATTTCAAAGAATATACTTTTTCTACAATATCACATAACCAAATGAAATGACAAACTCATCCACTCAGTTGCACATGCCAAAAACCTATCATCCTAAATTTTACTTTGCTTCATGTATAATATTAAATCTATTAACAAATTCTATGCATTTATATCTAAAAGTATTAATGTTAAAAATGTCTATTTCTTTCTCATTTATTTTGCCATTTCCTTAGTCCAAGCCACCATCATGGCCTGCATGTACAACTGCAACATCCTTACAGGTATATGCACTCTCAACACAATCTGACAACCTTCTACTCTTCTCCACAGAGCATCCAGAGTGACCCTTAAAAGCACAAATGAAATCAGGATTCTCTGTTTAAATGCTGCAGTGGCTCTCCACGCCTAAAACAAAATGCTAATT
>RJWJ010030628.1:0-19834 GCA_004363605.1 Indri indri | reverse complement strand
TTTCCCACAGTGTCAATATCCACTAGAATTCAAGTTACATTGAAAACCAAGCCCTTGAATATCTTGTTCATCACCGTATTCCACAGTACCTAGCTCAATGCCTGGCACAGAGTAGGCATATTATAAGTGTATTTTCAGTGAGGGAATTGAATGGATTTTAAAACGAGCTCCATGAAGGCAAAGATTTGTCTGTTTTATTAATTGCAAGATGAATATTTGAATATTAACAGATGAATAAATGATTTTTTGAAGGCTTAGCATTCATTATATACACCAAAAATTCTTCATTCTATATATCTTCACAAAAGTCAAATATGATGTATTTATGTTGCCTTGCACCCAACTAATTCAGTAGATAATATATGTTTCTGAAAATAAGACAACTCCCGGAACTACAGAAGCAAAATTTAAAAGAATCAAAATAATATGGGTGTTTATATTAGTTTCAGCTTTCTTCCTTGTACTTTTCTGTGTTCTAAATTTTCTACAATTAAACTGTATTATTTTTTAATCAGAAAAAATAATCAGTGCTATTTTTAAAGAATACAATGAATAAGATCATTTGCAAATTTATGGCTGAGGAAATTTTGAGGACATCAAGTTCAATCAAGGTTATTTGGAGTTAATAACAGAGAGAAAAATACTGGAATGTGACAATAACTTAAAGAGCTTAAACCTAATTAGTCTGTCCGGAAAAAATACTTCTCAGAAGAGAGATGGGCAGCACAGACCCTAGAAAAAAGAACATTGAAGAACAAGAATTTAGAGTTTTGTTCAGCGCAGTCCATAGAAAATATGACACTTTTATCATGGACTGAATTATGTCCTTCCAAAAAATTCGTATGTTGAAGCTCTAATCCCCAATGTGATGGTATTTGGCTATGGGGATTTGAGAAGGCAGTTAGGTTTAGATGAGGTCATGAGGTAAGGCCTCACGTGTAATTAGAGTGCCCTTATAAGAAAAGACATGAGAGAGCTTATTTGCTCTCTCTCTCTCCATCATGTGATGACACCATGAGAAGGTAGCCATTGGCAAGCCAGGAAGAGAGATCTCCCTGGAGCCAGACCATGCTGGCATTCATTCTGATCTTGAATTTCCAGCTTCCAGCAGAAATAAGTTTCTTTTGTTTAAGCTACCTAGTCTATGGTATTTTGTTATAGCAGCCCACACTAAGAAAGACTAAGCAGGTAGTTTTCTGATACTGGAAGATCCCCTCTCTGATTCAGTCAGTAAACATTTATTAAATGCCCACTGTGTTCCATGCCCTGTGCAAAATGCTGAGGATTCAAAGATGACCAAGACAAGGCACCTACACCTAACTGATTTAATAGAAGACAAACATGTAAACATACTGAAAAAAGTGTTATGTGTGCTCTGAGAGAAGTATGCATAGGGGACCCAAAGGTTAGAGTAATTGTTTCTATCTGTGGTTGGAGTGGGGTAGGTTTGGTTGGTCAGTATTCATCAAGTTAACTCTAAGTTAAAATTAGCTGGGTGTGGTGGTGCATATCTGTAGTCCCAACTACTTAGGAGGCTGAGACAGGGGGATTGCTTGAGCCTAGGACTTTGAGATTACAGTTAGCTATGATCATGTCACTGTACTCTAGCCTGTGACAGACCAAGACCCTGTCTCAATTAAAAAAAAAAAGTTGGCTCAATGTCATAGAACTAGACTCTAGTCACTGGCTAAGTAACCTAGGTAAGTCAGGGGTTATGGTTTTCAATGTGGTGACAAACCAGAGGCTTCACATGGTGAACCCTACTGGGTGGTCAGCCTTTTCGCTCTGACCTCATCATCTCCACTCTCTACAACAGCAACAGTCTAGCAATGAACAAATTCCCACAAAGAGTTTCCAGTAATAGGCACAAATTTCAGATATCCAATGGAGGAAGTCAAAAGGCCAGTACTGGACAGTCATAAAGATTTAGAAGGTAGCTGCCTACTGAGAGGGAGGAAAGAACTTGCTGCATGCCCTCCAAAATGGAATTGGCTTTTGGCAGTGGCTTAACGTGCCCTTCGATCATTTCTACGCTTTGTGGATTTCCATTTCTAATTCTTCTTTGGGATACTGAATATTTCTAATAGCATTCTGATTTAGTTATACTAACTGTATTTTGTATAAGTTCATAAGTATTTATTTTTAGTTACCGGCTAATTTTTTCTATTTTTAGTACAGACGGGGGTCTCACTCTTGCTCAGACTGGTCTCGAACTCTTGACTTCAAAGGATCCTCCTGTCTCGGCCTCCCAGAGTGCTAGAATTTCAGGTGTGAGCCACCACACGCAGCCGAGATCCATCTTTAACCAATGTCCTAAGCTAGGGCACAGCAGAGCTTCATGATAGAAAGACATGGGTTGCTGAGCAGACCTCATGAGCAAAATAATCCTGGCAGCATCAACTAACCAGCCAGTCTCATTAGAGGGAAATAAAATTCGATTTTCTTTTAAGCACTATATATTTTATTTCTTTATTGTAGCAGATTATATTGCCCTAATATAATATTCATGAGGCTGGCATAGATTTGAAAATTAGCTCTCTCTCACCTAGAGAATGGGAAGAGCCTAAAGATGTGGGTCACAAGAAATAAACCAGAAAGGACTGGATCGGGTCACTCCATACAGGAGCAGACTCAGATGGGCCAATGAAATGGAGGACTCTTGGCTGTCAGCTAGGAGACAGGATAAAGTCTTTCGACATCTAGATAAGGTGAGAAGGCGAACCAATGAAGATACTCCATATACTTTAAAATTTTGGAGGCCCAATCAGTTATAATAATTCACAGAAAGGTAATAAGAGGTAGAAAGGGAGAAGAGGCACATTGACAGGGAAAGTGAGGGTAGAAATTGATGAGGGACTGCACCGTGGTGTGTAAAATCAAGATCAAAAACAATTCAAGGAATGAGAGCCTAGGTGACCGCGAATCATGGAACCGTGACCATTTAAAGTACATTCAAGCAAGCTATTGCCTAGCTGAAGACAATGAAATTGGCCTTTCCCATGAGAATTTTAAACTGTGGTAGTACATTAAAGTAGACATGTCCTTATACAAATTAAGGTATGTGATGAAGTGATATTTGGGGAAAAAAAGGTAGAGAAATTGGGGTTGGAGACGTTAAACGTTACCACTCGCATGGAAAGTGCAAGCGCCAAAAACGCTGTTTAAAGACATAGTCACGCTTTTGGTTCTATCACATTTTAAGCTTAAACATTACATACTTCAACGTCCATCTTGATAAAAGCCGCAGCTTTCTAATCATTGTGTTCAGCATTCTCTCCTTTCATCTCTAAACTTGTACAGAAGTCTCTCCTTGAACTTCTTCATCTTTATTTTGACGTTCAACTTTCTGGAGAAGCCTGGGGCCCAGTAAACCAATAAGTAGACTTCCAATCGGGGCTGTGATGAGGATGCCCAAAAACGCCACTGTCAACACGTCCATTCCATATTCTTCTAACTGTTTCTCTCCATGTGATCTTGCTGTGTCCAAAGCCACAGATCCTATTGCTGCCTATAAAAGTTTAGGGATAAACTTTGAAACATGATAAAAACAAATACTTACTAAAAAAGTGATTTTTTTTTTTTTTATCATTTGCAAAAACAAATTGCCTATTCTTTTGGTCAACTAAGAAAGTTACACGACTCTTCTTTCAAAGTGTACTACAGTTGGTTTTGACTATCTAAAAATTCTCCCTGCTCTTGCATGGGGACAGCCCGATGACTCATATGCACCCATTTGCATAAGGTAAGAGTTATATAAATATCAGGCAAACACCTTTCAAAACACAAGTCGGATCCAGACCCACAATATTAATTAAACATAACATGAAGTTATAGAAACTAAGTTTTTCCTGAGAAGAGATGACAGTTACTAGACATCTCATTCTTTTCTCTTTAGGAATTTGGAATTAAGAAACGACAAGATAAAAAACACAGCGATACTTACTGAAGACGGTGAAGTTTTAAATTAATACGGATTGCTTAGAGGCTAAACTAATTCTTAAACACCATGAAACGTGAAAGCGGTGAGCGCCTTGAATGCTTGAAGTTAATCTTATTAGGTATTTGGTTACCTCTGCCTCAGCAGTTGGTAAAAAGTTTTATTTAAAATTTACTTATTGGAAAGTATGCAAATTCTCACTTTCTTTTAGAGGCAAAATACAATATTATCAGTGTAGAGGGGGGAAAATGTATTAATTAATCTGGTTATCCCCTTATTCCACAGAGTGAAGCAATGTTAGCCTCTAAGACAATGAAACAGAAGAGAAAACAGTGGCAGAGACTGCTGGTGGCCGACGAATACCTGAATGCCTCCTGTCCCCATCAGAACAGAACGGGGTTCAGATGGTCCCACTGCTGTTCAAAGAGATTTTTTTTTTTTCTTTTTGGCTTTTAAGCCTCTTTTGCAACTAGCTGTAGCTATGTATCTAAGTTCTGGCCACCGAGAGGTGAGTGGAAATGATAGATGCTACTTGTAGATTGTTCCCTGAAAAGAAGTGGACACAAATACCTCATCATTCCCCTCCTTCTGCTAGGCGGGAAACGGATAAAGCTGAACCAATGGATGGAGGCCGCACACCGAGGACGGTGGTCACCTTGCCAGGGCTGAAATGCCCATGCTTGACTGTTGATGAGAGAGACACAAAAATCTATCTCATCTAGTCCCTGCATTGGAGGCCCTTGGTTACTGCAGCTTACCCTGTGTCTTAACTAATTCTATTTTATGAATTCAGGGCAAGAACTGAACATTTTACATTATAATGTATGTTTCTCTTTCAGTTCTCTGTTGTGTGTGTACATATATGTGCATGTAGGTTTTAGGGTTTATGTGTATGCTGAGTTGTGATTTAAAATATATTTCTTATAGAAATATATTCATGGACCACAGGGATTGAAAAACACTAACACAGAAAAAAATCTGAGGAAGTCTTCTTTCTTGTGAGTGCCAAAAGAAGAAAAAAGAAAATTCTATACAATATTTGCTTCCACTGGTATACATTATCCAACGCGCCCTAGATAATTTATTCTAAAATTTGCTTTGATGGTAGGAAAGTGTGATCTTTCAAATTTTAACATTTAGAAACAAATCTTTCATACCTAAGCCATTAGAATCATTATTTTGATATTTACCTACCGATGTCACCAGAAGTGTGGAAGGCGGAGAAATCATTCACAGGACCCTTAGCCCTTACGCCTCAGACATCTTTGAAAGTGCGATATAAAAAAAAACAAAAAACCACACTTCTCTGGAATATTGCCCAAGCCCACAGCCACCCAAAATCTGGAATATAAATACAGAGCATACACATCCCTAAAGCCTCCTAAATTAAGAACACCAGATTTCAATTCCATGAAAATAGAAGTTTATATATTTAAATAATTGAGAAATAATCAGGGACAAGAACAGTTAAATCTTGTTTGATGTAGTTAGCCTGAAAATATACAATGTAATCAGGACCATATTACATTTGCAACAAATCACAATCTATACAATTCTAACCTATTCAGCAATCATAGGTATTCTACAACATGTATGGTCAACAATTTCATGTACTTATCTAGAAGTGCTTTCTTTATCACTTGTTCATTCGAGTGACACGGTCTGGGTCAAGTGATTGAGACATTTGTCAGAAGGCTCAACTAGTTTTGGGTAATTAATACTAACTGATAGTCTAGAAAGTCAATAAAGCATTTTCTGGGTTTTTTTCAATAAATCTTTTCTCCATTACATATAAAGGCTCTGGTCAAGCATAATTGATCATAAACCCTATTGACATTAAAATATTTCCAAACATTAAGCTGGGGCATACTATTTCTGTTTTGCTCTCTTCTTGGAAGATTTATTGAATTTTTAGTTGTGTCCTGATAATCTAAAGAAATGCAAATGAGCCATCACATTTATGCAATCGATATACCAAAAATATAATTTTAAGGAATCGATTAGAATAAACTCTTCATAAATCCAACTTCAATTATTTATTTTTACCAAATTTACATAAGCACTCTTGTTCAATATTTCAAGGTGTCATATAGAAATAGCAGTTAAAATGCTACATCGTCCTATCCATCATACCTGAACTGTGGCCTTTGGAAGCCATGCGAAGGAAATAAATATCTTTTCCTTTATGTTAAAGCCAGCAAAACACACCATCAAATACGTAGTCAAAACTCGTATCAATACTGCAATGCCCAGGGTGGCAACACAAAGACCTGTAAGAAATACTCAATTTTTAGAAATAATGAAATACTAGGGGAGAAACTGCATTTCGTGGTTACTAATTCAAAATCCTATCAACAGAAATAATTTTAAAAACATTAAAAATTTTAAAATATAAAAATGGTTAGGCATAATTTATCAAAACAATCAATATTAAGGATTAATCACACCATTTGTTTAAAATAGTTTCCCCTAGCTTAAAACCAGAAATCAGTTAATTAAACATATTTGAATTCTTACATAGGAGATTTGAATCTTATATATCTCTTATGATTTCATGTGTTTACTTAATAAGAATTTATTAAATGATATGATATATAACAAGCTTTAAACTAGGTATTGGGTACACAAAAATGTATAATGCATAGACTTTCCTTCAGTGGGCCTCAAAATCAGAGGAAGACATAGATATAAACAACTAATTCATATTCTATATGGTAAGTGGAGCATAAACAAACTGAGGGCATGGAAGAAGGAAAAATAATATTTTCATCAAAGTAGTTGAGAATCCCTTACAGAGTATAGAGGTGCTATTCAAAATATTTATCAGCCAATATGGAGGGAGTCGGCCAATCAGACAGAGCTGGCTGGGCACTGGCGAGTCAGAATCGGCACTGGCAGTCTACAACTGTCTCACCATAGTGATGTGTACTGATCACATGCTATCCCTGGGTGACATGCATAGCTACTTCATTCAGTCCTTTAGAAAGCTTTGATGATAAAGACAAGTTCATCCTGAGATGAAAAATAAAGGATTGTGACTGGTGATACTGCAAGCCACTAGACCTAATGTTGGCACAGCTAAGCTGACTCCTGAGTAACGTTTATTGAGTGTTTACTCTTTGCCAGGTACTAAGCTTTAAGTGCGTTGTTCTACTTAATCCTTACAACCTGTGGGATGACTATCCTCATTTTACAGTTGAAAAACTGAAGTTCACAAAGAATAAATAACTTTTCAAATTCAAAGTGTCTGTAAAACACCAGCTAGACACTGTGGAAGGATCATTGTGAATCTGCAATACGGTTCTGTATGTAACAGTTTCGTGGCTCTTCATTGAAGGGTATTTCTCCCAGGTTGGTAGGTATTCAAAAGCATCTGTTGCATGAAGTACAAGAAACAAAAGAGTTGATACCATTCCCAGAAGGAAACAATTAAAGGTTTGAAGAAAGGATGATTATTTTAGACCCATAGAGTTTGAAGTTCTGACATTGGTACCCAACCTTTTTGGCACCAGGGACCGTTTTCATGGAAGACAATTCTCCACAGACTGAGGGTGGGGTGGGGTGGGGGGGATGAGGTGGTTTTGGGATGATTCGAGCGCATTACATTTATTGTGCACTTTATTTCTATTATTATTACATTGTAATATATAGTGAAATAATTATACAACTCACCATAGGTTGGGAACCCCTGGACAAGTGGTGCTGTCCAATCAGCAATTGGATATATTGATTTATAGATAACGATTTTGGAATTATATAGTTTATAATTGGCGTCACTGGTGTAGATAAAGTCAGAGAAGTGAAATAGAGTGAGAAGCATAGAGACTTTGGAAAGAACTTTGATGAAAAGCAGTGTTTAAGCTACATATGGTGTAAAGAAACTTAAAAGGCGCTAATCATCAGGGAAATGCAAATTAAAACCACAATGAGATACCACCTTACCCCAGCTGGCTTTTATTAGAGTCCAAATACAACAAATGCTGGCATGGATGCAGAGAGAAAGGAATGCTTATACACTGTCGGTGGGACTGCAAATTAGTGCAACCTCTATGGAAAACAGTATGGAGATTCCTCAAAGGACTAAAAGTAGACCTACCATTCTATCCAGCAATCCCACTACTGAGTATTTACCCAAAGAAAAAGAAGTTATTTTATCAAAAAGACACCTGCACTTGAATGTTCATTGCAGCACAATTCACAATTGCAAAGATGTGGAATCAACCCAAGGGTCCATCAATACACGAGTGGATTAACAAAATGTGGTATACGTACTCCACGGAAGACTACTCAACCATAAAAAAGGATGGATTGATGCCTTTTGAAACAATTTGGATGGAACTGGAGACCACTATCCTAAGTGAAGTATCTCAAGAACAGTAAAACAAACGCTACATGTACTTACTACTAAATTGAAAAACTACACTACACGTACTCACACACACGCACAGAGGGAAGTAAAACTCAGCAGAAATCAAGCAGACGGGAGGGGAGAGGAGTGAATAGGTAAAAACCTACCTAACAGGTACAGCGAACACTATCTGGGTGATGGGCACACGTACAGCCCCGACTCAAGCATTACAAGAGCGATCCATGTATCCAAAACCATTTGTACCCCCATAATATTTTGAAACAAAAAAAGGCACTGGAAAATATGGAGTTTCAGAACTCAATGTAAAAGAGTGTTTTAAAGAATTCAATTGCATCATATGCTGCTGAGAGATCAAGTGAAACGAAGACTGGGTTTAGCAATATAACCCTGGCGGGAGTGTAATCAGTTATGTGACGAGGCAGCGCGGACTGAAACGTACTGAGGAAGGAAACAGCTGAAGAGGGAAAGGAATGTGGTTACCTCTTTAGAAAGCTCACAAAGAGGAAGAGAGGGGTGGCGTGGTAGGTGAGGGGGGAAGCGAAATGGATAAAGAATATATAAATATATAAAATTTTTACCATATTTTAGTTTTAATATATATTATTTTAAATCGTGGTATAATACACACAACATTTACCATCCTAACCATTTTTATGTGTACAGCTCAGTATCATTAAGTACCTTCACACTATTGTGCAACCAACGTCCAAAACTTTTTCATCTTACAAAATTTAAATTCTATACCCATTAATCTAAATTCTATACCCATTCATCAACAACCACCTGTGG
Organism: Indri indri; assembly: GCA_004363605.1. NCBI lineage: Eukaryota > Metazoa > Chordata > Mammalia > Primates > Indriidae > Indri > Indri indri. The sequence continues at coordinate 10,739 of RJWJ010030628.1, read as the reverse complement.
ACCCCTATGCCCAGCCCCTGGCGACCACCGTTCTACTTTCTGCCTCTATGAATTTGACTATTCTGGATACCTCATGTGAGTAGAATCATACAATGTTAGCCTTTCTGTGACTGGCTTATGTCACTTAGCATAATGTCCTCAAAGTTCATCCGTGTTGTAGCATGTATCAGAATGGAAGGATTTTGTTTAAGATAAGAGAGATTAGAGACTGTATAAATTCTGAAGAGGAGAAAATTGTCACAGGGACATTTAAAGATGTATGAGAAAAAAGAAAGGATCTATGTGCGAGGTTCAGGGGAGGTGGCCGGGGATGGAATTACTAGTATGGATGAAGGAATATTGTGATGGAAGGAAAAAAGGAAATAATAAGTATATATATGCAAATTAAGTTTTAAGTGCAGTGCTGTGAATCAAGAGAGTTTTAATATGATGGCTTTGAATGTATGAATGAATAACAAAATGAATGAACGACCAAGCATTTCTATTCCATTCATTCGTATTTCAGAACTAGCTGTCAATAGTTATCTTTAAGATCCTGGCCTTCGACCAGAACAAGGCTACACGAATGTTCTTATACTTGGAAAAAAATTTAGTCCGGAATTTCCTGGAGAGTGGTCAGTAGTGTGGCTTTTATATACAAGGAACAATATTAAAGATACAAAATTCACTGTCTTAGATTAACAAGCATTACATTCCAACCAATGACTCTAAAAGACTTAGATCATAATTAACTTTCTGTATAATTGTGACAACGGGAACCACTATACATACCTACTGAAAATATTTCAATTGAATATAAAAAGTGGATTTTATTGGTGAGTAGGTTAACAAAAAAAAGGTGAATTTTAGCAAAAGTGCCACTTTGAAATTCTTACCAACAGTTTCTGGTCTGAGAGATGCAATGGATACCTCTGCTCCAATCAGTCCAAAAAGAAGGGGCTGGAAAACATCCCAGGCAACTGCAATTATCTTTTCAACCTCCACCTAAAAGAAAAACAAACAAAACACAAACACACACAAAGACACACACGCACAGATTTTTACTATGTGAAGTTAAAAATACCAAGAATTTTACTAATTTGAAATTTGAATCATTTGACCTGGGATAGGCTTTATTTCTGTGGCATCTATAACTCAGAGGGTAGCTCAAACACAGCAAAAAAATTTCATGAACACATGTCTAATACAGTTAAGATATATGAGTTGCTAATTTAGCATACTAAATATTGGTTTACAAATGGATGTTAATTATAAAGATTCTTGTAACCTTACGAGCACTCCCACTTCTAAAGACACTGTTTATGTGCATGTGTATGTGTGTACATATGGTTACAGTAGTGTTTAATAAAAGCTTATGTTAACTTTCATTCAACAATATGATTTAGAGAGTTTACAATATAGTTACATATATCTGGATATGCACCTCATTGTTGCTGCATAGTAATCTACAGTTTGGAATACCTTAGTTTTTCAATCATTTCTTTATCGATGTATCTTGAAGCTGTTTCCAATTTTATTTTATCTCTACAAAAATTTTATTTTATCTTTTGCACATATTATTAAATCATGCACAAAAATAAATTCAGGTTAATAAAGCATTGTGCCAGTTATCAATTTATTGCCCCTTGGCTCCGATTTCTCTTTCACTGTTGCTCTACAGAAAATGGAGCTGGGCCTTTTCAATTTTTCTCCCTAGCCAGATAGCACCGTGTAAAACCTTGTTAGCAGAGTGTGCTGAAGAGAAATTGCAAGCAGGTGTTTTTTTCCTTGGTTTTTGTGGCTCCTCCCAGCAGGATCCTACAGCACTCATTGTTTTCTTCAGTACTAGGTTTGTGCATCCCAGGTGGCTTTCTCTAGCTTCGGGCTCCTACAGCTCATGGCTACAGCAGTACCTGGTGGCCATCAGCTTCCCCAAAAACACCCCTGGGGCAGTTTCATAGCAGACTCTCTTGGGCAAGATACCTTCCCATGCACCCTAGCAGATGGATTCCTGCAAATTTGGAGGGTGGATTTTCGCCAAATTCTGCCAGCACAGCACGACTGTGACTTCTCTACCCTCCGGGAACCAAGGCTCTAACAAGGACTGGATCTCAGCCCTGCAGGCGGGATTGGGGCGGGGGTAGTTGGAAAGGATGATCCATCATAACCTTAAGGATTTACAGCTGTCATTCCTATATGCTCTAGCTGTCTCTTCGCATCTTGCTTTTACAATACCTTGTTACTCTGATCCCTGGTATGGCTAATAATAAACTTTCCCTATTCCAATTATTGTATAATATCCCTTTCCTGATAGGACCCTAATTGATGTAAGTACTAACTTTATAACACATAGTGCAAAAGACTCCAGGACAAGACTGGCACAATTTACTATAGTAAAATTAAAACATTCTGTGGCAAAAGAAACCTTAAACGAACTCCCCCAAAGTGACAAACTAGAAGAAAATATGCATACCATGTATAACAGAATAATGAGTGTTAGCCAATCAATAAGAAAAAGACATAGACCCTAATAGAAAAAATGGGCAATACATATGCACGAGCAATTCACGGAAGAAATGCAAATAGCCGAAAAACTTAAGATGCTAAAACTCAATAATCAATGAAACAAATTGAAATGAAATACCTTTTTTTTGAGGGGGAAACAGCACATTGGAAAAAAAAAAACCGAAGAGTTTTAATAATAAAAAGTATGCATGAGAATGTAAGGAAACTTACTAATTGGTAGGAAAGCAAACTGACAACGCTTTTTTGGGAGGGGCAATTCAGTAGCACCTGTTGCAGTATCTAAGAATTTACACTGAACAGACTTTTTTTCAATTAACTAAAAAGAATCTGTATTTTTGGATGACATTTTTATGTTTACAATTAAATATCTTTAAAGATCTGCAATTCCATATATATACAGCAGGTCCTCAGATAATGTCCTTTCTTTCAATGCTGTTTTCTTGTAACGTTGATGAAGGGGAAACAAAATCGATTCCCAGCTGGGGCCACTGTCTGTGTGGAGTTTGCGTGTTCTCCACATGTCTGTGTAGGGTTTTCTCCCGATACTTCGGTTTCCTCTCGCATCTCAAAGATGCTGAGGGGAGGTGAACTGGAGTGTCTGCGTAGCCCCGTCTGAGTGATCGTGAGGATGTGTGTGCGGGGACATCCCCGTGTGGGGACAGCGTCCTGTCCAGGCTGGGTTCCCACCTTGCTCCCTGAGCTCCTGGGATAGGCTCCCGCCACCTGTGACCTGGAATAACTGGGTAAATAATTATCTTACTTGCTTTTAATTTATCATTTTTAAATGTAAGTATAGCTCACACTTGTATCAATGTTTAATATTAGAAGTGTCTGGGTCTTTATTTAGAAGTTTGGTGATATTTCTGTGACCAAAAATATGCCATAGAAACTTAACTCTTGTATGTATCAATTAGCTTATGGCAAAATCGGTTTCACTATATATTTTTTTGCTTAAAGTCGCAGTTTCCCAGAACCTATCGAAGACGTTAAATGAGCACGTATCATATTCAGCAGTTTGGCAAAGGAAGATTACATTGTTTCCCTATTTATTTTTATTTTTTCTAGTATGTTTATTAGAGTGAAGATTCTGTTTAGCTTATGAGTGTTGAAAGGCAGTGCATAGTTGAGGCCATTGGTTGGTTTATTTAATAGTCCTATTGCTGTGGCGCAAAAAGTTATCTTTTCACATCATAAGGAATCAGATGATGACTTAGCTCAAACCTGCCACCCATTAACTGCAAGGCACTTGCCTCTCAGCAACTCATCTTTCTCCTTGGAAAATGAGAAGTTTATGTTAGATAACGTCTATGATCCTTTATCATTTAATGACAATGATTAGTTCTGCCAAAACTAGGGTCCATTTACCAGCCTCCCACATATCTTTACATTTTACTTTTTAACTTAGTTTTTAGAGTATATTATACCTAACGCTCAGACTTTAGTTGATACCTATGGCAGTAAAGAACAAGAATCAACTCTATTGATTTTAGGTTACTCAGTCATTTGTTGCCATGATTAATTGTTTACAAGAAAGTCCTCAAATGTGTTTCATATACTCAGAACAATGAAAGTGGAAGGGCTAAAGAGTTTTCTATATCGAATTATTTTTATTTCTAAACTGTAGACAAAGGCCACAATTTGTTTTCTGATTATAACACTTTAGACCACCAGACATAGGCTTATACATTATCAAACTGAAAGATGGGAGTGAATCGCAGTGTAGCATCATGTGCTTTTTTCATAATGTCAAAACTAAAATGAATTTGTTCACAAAGAAAATGAAGTCATTGAACAGGCTATGTATAAAAGAACATGAGCCCAGGGCAGTGAATAATGTGTTTGCCATTGAAAATTAGGGCCACTTTACACAACTGTGTGCACCATTAGTAAGAATCTTCAAAAATATAAACCACTTTCAAGGATGGAGAGAAGGAGAAAGTGAAGAGAAATGGAACTGTCATCATGAGTCAAACATCTGCTTAACTTGACACTTGTCTTCTTCGAGAGAACATTTCAAGATTCAGAAAATCCAAAATACTGTATCTCAAGAAAAAAAATTTCATAACCGTAAAGGTCATTAGAAGAAATACTGAATTTGAAAATAGATGAAAAAATAGAAGAAGCTTTTAAAAGGGGAGTACATTTGAATAAAAAAATGGCAAGACTAATGATTATAAGGAAAACAAAATACAAAGTATATGGTAACACCAGAAAACTATAGAAATAAACAATTTTATAAAATACTTAGCTTTTCAAAGTGTAACAACTCAACGATATTGGTATAGCACCATAGAGTTTACAAGTGAGTTATTTCTATTTTCCCATATAACAGTTATGACAGTTTTTTAGATATTACTATTGTCTTCATTTTACAGTTGAGAAAACTGAGTATTAGAGAAGGCAAATGACTTTATTTGGATTGTACAACTAGAAAGTCGTAAAACTTGGATTGGGCTTCCAATCTCCATATTTTAAGTGTTATGATCTTTTTATTATATCCTGCTGCTCTGGAGGTAGTCATAAAAATAAAAAGGGTTATTATTTACTGAATGTATTCTGTGATTGAGCACTTTGCCAAGTGCTTCATATAGATTATTTCACTCCATCCTCCACTCTATGAACTTGTTGCTATTATCACGCCTCATTTTAGGGGAAAGGAAATTGAAATCTGAAAAGTTTCAGATTTCTGAAAAGTTAGATAACTCATACATGGTCATACACCTAGTAAGTTGTAGAATTGAGATTAGCCTGAGTAGTCTGAGTTCTTAGACCTGATGCTATAGAAAAAGAGAAGAATCCAAATTGCACTCACTGGTTTGATGCTTCCAGAAATAGGAAATTTCCTGAGTATTAAATCAGAAAAGATGTGAGGAGTTCCTGTCACATGATAGATGCAGTGAACATTAGTCTTCTTCCTTTCCTTAGGGAACCATTTTGATGTACTCAGTACAGTCTCATCCCGGCTCTCCCACTTAATTTTTTTGACCTTAGGTCAAAGCTTGTAGACTTTATGCAATCTATTTAATAGCTATATGACTTGCTGTCCTCATTTGTAAAATGGGCCTAATCTCTACCTTTCAAGGTTATTGTTAAGAATAAATAAGATAACATATGTATTAATTTCACTGAGAAAGATAACTTTAAGAAAAATTAAAACTACAGGGGAAGGCTCATAATAAGACATTGGCAGATCTGACTACACGAAAACATAAGATACCTGAATGTTGAAAATGAACAATATAAAAATGCCCAAAGGGCTAATATCATTTATACAGATGTATCTTACAGATCAATAGTGACATTATACTTCAGAAGATAGTGAACAAAAGACCTGTCAAAGAAAAAAATCAAGTAGCTAAATACATGAAAAACTATTCAATTTCATTGTTAATCGGAGAAGCATAAAAGAAACAAGATACCACTTTTTACCTATCAATATGGCTAAAGACTAAAACCAATAATATTGTAAGCCAGTGGTTCAAAATGCCCCAGATTCAGCAGCATCAGCCTCCCCCGGAAATTTTTTAGATGTGCAAATTCTCAGGCCCCACCATATTAGTCTGTAACAAAAATCAAAAATTTGGGGTAGGGCCTAGAACTCTAATTTAACGAGCCTTCCAGGTAATTCTGCTAAAGTTTGAGAGAACTACTCTACACTGATGAAGTGATAATGAGATAGGTGCCTCATACGGTACTGGTGGAAAAGTAAATGGATACAACTCTAGAAAGCAGTGCGGTAGTATGTGTCGAGAACCTCAAAATGTTCACATTATTTGACTCCCAAATTTTACTGGTAGGAATCTGCCCCTAGGAAATGATCAAAAATGGGGTTGCAGCATAATTTAAAATAGTAGAGACTGGAAACAACCTAAATATATAGTTACGAGGAAATGGTTAAAAAAAAAAAAACTATGATGCATCTGTGTGTGTGTGTTTGTGTTTGTGTCTGTGTGTGGAGACAGAGATGTATTAATACACAGGAGAGTTATTAGAGGTCAATATAGAAAGGATGTTAATAGTTCTATTTCTGGGCTGTGAGATTACATTGACCTTCTATGCAATCAGCTGGGCTGTAGGAAATCAGAGAGAGCAACGATTTGGTTTACGACAATCTCTTCTACATAACTCACATCACGGTTTTCCAGAAGAATCGTGTAACTGGACGTGATCAGTTTCCCTTTCCCTCCCCTTTCTTCCTGCGCTCACAGGCAATGCCCAGCAGGAGGCATCGGTCTCCTCATGATGTTCCTGTTGCTAAAACTCCTCTTTCATGCTCTGTTCCAAATGAGATGGCTCCTTCTCATTGTTTATTCTTTTTTATCCTATCATTTATGAATTCAGACACAATTTTAAATTGTGAAGTTTAGAATTTTGATGTTTTAAATACACATGGGATGTGTTACTCAAATAGATGTCAAAATATAAAAATGTCACGCACAATAATGCCGCAGCTGTATTTTTGGGTAGTCCAAGTTGCACTGGAGTCAGATGAACCTGAGCTTAAATCCCAGTGTGGCTTTCCAATTTTGTGGCCTTGCACACGTTATTTAAGTCTTTCTGACTTACAGTGTCTATGAATTGGAAATTGCAATACTTTTTCAAAGGCTTTTTTTTGGTGTGAAAATAAATGAAATATCCACTTAGTGCCTAACACAGGGCCACACAGCGTAGCAATAAAAATTTGTGTTCCCTTTCCTCTTTTTACCCGTGACAGTATAATATAATGAATTGGTTTTAACTTTTAAAGATTTTTTGAGAGGTGACAACAGGAAGCATTTACCTGTTAAATTTAACTTGAAAAAACTTAATACAAGTGTATTTGAGAACTTTCCTGTAGAATAAATGAAATAAACCAAAAGATTTAAATCATTACAGAGCTATTGGCTTTAAGTGGTAGAATTACAGATAATTTTTTACTTTCCCCTCCTTTCTAACTTAAAAAAAATTCTAAATTTCAATGATGACCATATACCACTTTCATACTCAAACATAAACTTTACTTTTAAAAAATTCTCTTTATTAATTTTTTTAATGCTGAAAAAAGGTTCCCATTAAGAAGTTAAGGGGCAGTTTATAAAATGTTAATGCCAGGCAAATGCAATAGCATCCCTTTGTGAAGTGAAAACTGTGATCTTTAACCTGGGGCAAAGGAACAGGTCAGAGTGCTTCAGCAGGGCACGTTTGTCAGCCCAGGCTAGGAAGGTGGACAGACAGCACTGAGTCCTCAGAGAGAATTAAAAGGGAGCCAGCATGTGTCTTTGTCCTGAGCTGGGATTAAACAGAAGATGACCAGTGATGTGAGATAACCTTGCCTCAGCCCCCAAACAAAGTGAAGCCATAAAAAAACAAAAGTTTTGATAAGAGCAAATGCTTACCAGAGAGAAGGGATGAAGAAATTTCTCTTTCAGCTTTGCTCTTGTTGGATGTTAAGTCACTTAAAGTCAGAAAGTAGAATTTAATATAGGTACTGCTAAAAAAAAAAAAGTACACCTGAAATAAGCCTCCTGACAAGGCAGCAAACCAGGTGTCCATCTCGTGTCTAGAGTAGGGTTTGAAAGGGATTCTTCCCTTTACCCCTCAAGACCGATCCACCTACCACTTTCCTGGGCCTCACACCCTTCTGGACACAAAACTCCAGGCAGCCTCTACCAACCCGTCCTCACTCTAAAATGAAATGCTTGATAGTCACACTTGTCCTAACTTCATAACCGCACCCTCATAGAGTGATAGCCTCCTATTGGAATGCTGTTTACCCACAACGAAACTCTGTCTCTGGTTCATCCCCACAGAAATTCACTTGAGCATGATTATATATCGAATCTCAAGATTTATAACCTTTGTGTATTTTCCATATGGTATTATGTTAATTACTTATTTAATGATTTTAATTATTTAAGTGTAATTATTTTGAATACTCTTCAGTTTTTATAAGATTATTCCAGAATGATACAGCTACATTTAGTTTAGGTCACCATCTAATTTCTTCATTAAGCAGAATAGCATATAATCCTGTGAAGTCCATAAAAATGAATCTGGAAATTAAAATAAATAAGTTACAACCAGAGAATTTCTATAATATATATTTTAAGAACGAATATTCTCAATGATCTTAAAAATCGGTAAGAAAAATCAAAACAACCTTATAAAAATGGGCTTCTGAATAAATCGGCTAGTAATCATATAAAAAGATGACTAGCTTTGCCCATAAAGAAATGCAAATCAGTTCAATAACAAGATACATTCTTCACGTATCTGATTATCAAAATATCTGAAGACTTAAAACAGCTGGATTAGAAAAACAGACACCCTCACGCACTATGGGTGGAAATGTCCATTGGTGCAGCCTTTGAAAGGGCACGTTGATGCTGTCCAGAGTATAAAGGAACATGCTCTTTCCTAGAGCAATCCTAGTTCTAGAAATTTCTCCTATAGAAAAACTCAAAAATACACTACATTTTATTGATTTTAAGATACATATTCTCACATTTTAACATTTCTGAAATTAGGATGTTGTATCCTAGTTTAATTGGCAGTATTTTCTTTTCTTCTTGGTGGCATGTAAAATAATGGTGACTTTTAGAATTGACGGAGCTTAAGAAATATAGTATATGTAAGTATGTTCTATTGACGCGCTGTTTGTCTTGGCAGAAAATTAGAAACAACCTAAATATCTGTTAGTAGGAGACTGGTCAAAGTACGGTATAGCTATACAGTGCAATACTCTGCAGCCATTACAGAGAATAAAGAGGGCATCATGGTAGGAAGACCATGGTATACTTTAAGTAAAGACATCAAGTTATAGATTGATACATATGGGGAAAAAAGATGTACATTCAGTGCACATTTGTATATATACAGAAAATAGCTTTTATAATTAAAAATTGCATTAACCTGATGTTATGAAAGTATCTGGAAAGAAAAATTAATCTGATCAGAAAAGAGTCATGAGCAGAATTTAAAATGAAATTCACCTTTTTGCTGGCCCATCCCCGGCCTGCGAGGAAGGCCATGACCAAAGTGCACAGTCCTCCTGACCCAGGGAAGCCAAGACTCACGCTGCTGAACACGGCCAGCACAGACAGCCCCAACACAAGGGATGCTCTCTTGTACACAAGCTTGTCCTTTAGAAGGGAAAAAAATGATTAGCTCGATTACTTCAAATAATTGATTTTAATGATTAATTTTTCTATGTCCAGGATTTAGAGGAAAATAAAACTATCTGTGTAAATAGACAAAATAAATGCATGACGTAACACTTACTTTCCTGTCCTTAACAAAAGCAGAGTTAGTACATGTATGGATGTAGGGTCCTCTTTCAGGAACACCAGTTCACTTCCTCTGCAGTTATCAATGAAGAATTTCACAGGACTTAATAAAGCAGCAGAAAAAGAGCATGGGCTTGGAGCCAGACAGAGGTTAAAATTATAGGTTTTTCACATCATTGGCGTAGGCAGTGGCCGCGTTACTTAACCTCTCCAAGCTTTGTTTCCTCATCCCTGACAGCATTTACATTATAGTGTTATTATGATATTAAAGATACCATATCTTTATTATTTTCAGGCTCTCAGTTTACTCTTTTTAATTTAATGCTCCCTTGGGTTTTTTTTTTTTCTTTCTTTCTTTTTGAGACAAGAGTGTTGTGCTGTTGCCCAGGCTAGAGTGCTGTGGCACCAGCCTAGCTCACAGCAACCTCAAACTCCTGGGCTCAAGCGATCCTCCTGCCTCAGCCTCCCAAGTAGCTGGGACTACAGGTGCACGCCACCATGCCTGGCTAATTTTTTCTACTTTTAGTAGAGACAGGGTCTCGCTCTTGCTCAGGATGGTCTCGAACTCCTGAGCTTGAGGGATCCTCCTGCCTCAGCCTCCCAGAGTGCCAGGATTACAGGTGCATGCCACCATGCCCGGCTAATTTTTTCTACTTTTAGTAGAGACAGGGTCTCGCTCTTTTTTTTTTTTTTTTTTTTTGAGACAGAGTCTCACTCTTTTGCCTGGGCTAGAGTGAGTGCCGTGGCGTCAGCCTAGCTCACAGCAACCTCAAACTCCTGGGCTCAAGTGATCCTTCTGCCTCAGCCTCCCGAGTAGCTGGGACTACAGGCATATGCCACCATGCCCAGCTAATTTTTTCTGTATATTTTTAGTTGTCCAATTAATTTCTTTCTATTTTTAGTAGAGACGGGGTCTTGCTCTTGTTCAGGCTGGTCTCGAACTCCTGAGCTCAAGCAATCCGCCCGCCT
>RJWJ010030627.1:0-19796 GCA_004363605.1 Indri indri | reverse complement strand
CTGTGTGGTATTAAACAGGCAGAACCACCCTCTACTACTTTACTTTCCTCTTCTCAGCTAAGAGGTTACTTACTGTTCTTGCAAGAGTGGAACCTAGTGGGAACTAACGCAAAATAAGTGAGCAAAATCGTCTAAGATCACACAAAAATGTATTCAAAGATGCTAGTCTACATAAATTTTTCAAAATATTAATAATACCGTTAACTTACTGTAAGTAATTTTTTGAGATTAATATACAATGGGAAAGGGAACTGGAGAATAACAAACTGGCAACATTGTCCCAATTATGGGAAGTGAAAGGCAATGGATTTCCAGTTATCAGTAGTTCTAGTGTAAAAACCACAAGCCCATAAGCCTGACATTGACATTTGGAAAAATAATCTAAGAAATTATTAAAACAGTGTTATGTTCTCCTAAAATGGATTCAGGTTCACTAAGAACAACTTATGTGACGCTAACCTTGTTTATTTTTTTTAATCTGACAATTTTACTGTCTGGCTAAAAATGGAAATGTTTAACTATGTTGGAATACAGTATGAAATTAAATAATATTTTCGTGGGAAAGATGAAATATGGGCTTGCTTCTGGTTCAGTTAGGGTAGTTAATATCTAATAGAAATGCTTAAACTAAAAGTTATTGTGTAATTTTGTTACATAAGAGAACTTTATCTTCAACCCTACCTTCTTAAGCATTTTTTAAATGAGTTAGATTAAGATATTCAATGTATGCTTAACAAATACGTTCACTATTTGAAGATGTGTAGAAGAGTCCAAATTTGGGGGGACAGAATGAGGACTTTATAAAATTTCAAGGAACAAGAACATTAGAGGGAAGCTAGCAAGAAAAATATAAACTGTACAATAGATGAACATCAGAACTAAGCATAGAGGAACAAAATGGGGAGGTGCTATGGTTTAAATGCATGTGTTCCCTGAAAATTCATATACTAAAACTTAATCTCAATGTGATAACTTATTAAGAGGTGGGACTTTAGAAGGTGATTAAGTCATGAAGGTGGATCCCTCATGAATGGGATTAGCGACTTTATAAAAGAGGTAGCAGGAAGCTGCTCTTTCCTCTTGCCCCCCACCTTCCACCACATGAGGACGCAGCAACAAGCAGAGAGCCCTCACCAGCCCCAAATCTACCAGTGCCTGGAACCTGGACTTCACAGTCTCCAGAACTATGAGAAATAAATTTCTGTTGTTTATAAGTCATAAATTTATAAGTATTATTAATTTGCCATACCAACAGGAACAGATTGAGACAGGATATCACATAACAATAAAACGTACAGAAAGAAACTGTAGAAGAGGTAATTGGCAGTAAGAAAAATATAAATCAACAGAACAATATGGTTGCCAAATAGCTACTGCCACTGGCAGAAGCGTGAACAACTCAAATTTAGAATTAGGCAATTACAGTTCTCCATGGCTGGAGTTTGATTTTCTGTCCTCAACATTATTCTGTAAAGAGAATATTAACATAGAATATATTTAGATGCAAGTAGCCAGGATAATGAAGGATTCGGCTGTAGTTGGCCTGGGAAAGAAAAGAATGTAGGCAGAGACTTAGAGAGTAGAGTATGTGAAGGACCACCTTACGCAAAAGGTTGTTTGGCCCCTGGGTTAGACCTAGACCAAAAGCGGCCTGTACTGAATTCTCAAGAATTAATCAAGCCAGATCTAATCCAATATTAAAGGGACTCCAAAAACAATGATTTCCTTGTAATTTCAATTGCCCAAAGTAGTTGAAAGGGTTCAGGGATAGTGAGGGAAGGGACTTGAAAGTCATTAGTGTGAACGGGGATTGCAAATATCACCGCACACCTTTAAGGTCTTGGAAACCCTGAGTATGACTGGAAAACACATTTGATAGTGTCATTTTCATGCATTTTATTTTAGAGTCATAGGACTTCCTGGCACTCCCAAAATAAAACTTTTTCCTGACACATTTACACAAGATATGAACATATTTTACTCAGAATGAACTCCTAGAAAGTTGTGTATGAGACTGCATATGGGCGCTAATAATGAAATATTCAAGTATTATACTATGTTTTTAAATTTAAAACTTTTTTTCTTTTTTTGAGACAGGAGAGAGCAGTGGTGTCATCATAGCTCACTGCAAACTTAAACTCCTGGGCTCAAAGGATACTCCTGCCTCAGTGTCTGGAGTAGCTGGGACTACAGGCGCATACAATCACACCCAGCTATTTTTTCTATTTTTTGTAGAGACAATGTCTTGCTCTTGCTCAGGTTAGTCTCAAACTCTTGGCCTCAAGAAATCCTCCCGCATTGGCTTCCCAAAGTGCTGGGATTACAGGGATAAGCCACAACGCCTGGTCTAAAATTTAAAACTTTTGATGCCAGGATTTATTGTGAAATTCAAGTCATATTTGAATTTAAGGGGTATCTACATACATATATAAAAATAAATAGTAAGAATTTATATTTGATAAACAAATCATTTAAAAATCATGATTGATTCCTAGTGGTGGTCTGTTTTGTTTTCTAATTTTGAAAAGTCTTTATACTCTTAAAGACGACAAGATAAGATGTGGTAGAAGGAGATAAGTTGTTTTAGATTTTTCCAGGAATTATTAGCATATTTTTTTATTTTCCCATCAAGCTCATGTGATTGAAAAATCCCAAACCCAAAGTTTGTGCAATTTTGTCTGAAGTAAATACAATTTCATATTGAAAGGCTTTGTTTTGTTTTGTTTTAAAAATGAGAAAAAACAACACTGACTACTGCTTCACCACACATCCCCTCCTTCTCTCTACCTCGCCACAGCTCTACCACAGTACAGAATGTGAGCGTGGCTCTGTGTGGCTTTATTAAGTATATGAAACTTTGCACACATTGGGTTGAAAGTCAGTTTTTCTTTTTTCTTAGCAACTGCAGTGGGTTGAAATGGTGGCTCCCAATGGAAACATCTGCACAGAACCTGTGAATCTGAACTTACTTGGAGAAAGGGTCTTTGCGGACATAATTAAGGATACTGAGTTAAGATCATCCTGGATTATCCATATGGACCCTAAATCCAGTGATAAATATCCTTATAAGACAAGGACAGATGCAGAGGGGGAGGACATATGAAGATGGGGCAGAGACTGGAGTGACGCTGCCACAGACGGAGGAAGCCTGGAGCCACCAGACACTGGGAGAGGCAAGGAAGGATTCTCCACCAAGCTCAGAGGCAGGGTAGACCTGCCAGCATCTTGACTCCCAACTTTTGGTCTATAAAACTCTGGGAGAATGCATTGGCTTAAGCCACCAAGTTGTCGTCATTTGTGACGGTAGACACAAAAACCTAATGAAGCCATCAGTTGTATTTGACCAGAAAGACTCTAGAAACATAAAGACTCTAGAAACCTAATGAAGCCATCAGTTGTATTTGACCAGAAAGACTCTAGAAACCTAAAGACTCTAGAAACCTAATGAAGCCATCAGTTGTATTTGACCAGAATCTTACTTTTAAAATATGAAGATTCCATATTTATGGCTCAAAGAAAAATAAATATAAGAGAAAAATCAGCAACAATCTAGGTTTCTTGACAGTGCAACTAATGCATTAGAAAGTCAGAAAAGTAGGATTTAGAGAGGGGCTATGAGAATGTACTTTGGCCTTCCTGCAGAGATTGGGAGCTGGCTGGTCACTTTATTAAACTTTTCACCTGGAGTGTTGTTATTGGCTATGCTTTTTTATTAGTTTGTTCATTTTATGATAGATGATTTTAGCTGCTTATTTCTAAGCCAAATTATGGATTACAAAATCAAAATATATAAAAGAAGTTAAAAAATCACCTCAATTTCTGGTCCTGACACAGCAAACAAGCAGTCTTAAACAACAGTTTGCTTAGCATGCAAGGCATATGTCAGCTATTTTAAGCTCAATTTTTAGGTAAAGCAAGTGAAATTCATAGTGGTTAAAAGCCATTTCATGTATGTTTTTTACTAAAAAAATAACATCACTAGGTAGCCTGAGTTTCCAGTCCCATGCCCAGTGATCTATCACACAGTTGCCACATCCCTGTAAGTATTAAAATGATGAAACCTGGAGTAGTAATGGTATGGGAATAAAATTGGCAATAACAGTGGGAGAGAAATGGGAATTGGCCTAGGGACACACACAAATTTTGTCAGACGCGCTGCTTGACCAAATGCGATTGAAAGCTACTAATTTATAAGAATACCCAGCTATAAAGTAGATGGTTAGACAGATTGGAGTTTGGAATTTAAATAGAAAGATATGGTAAATTTGAAGTTAAATTATTACTAACACATGTAAAGGCTCACAAAAATAAAAAAACATGGGAATTGCGATGGTTAATTTTGTGTGTTAACTTGCACGGGTCGTGGAGTACTCAGATAATAACATTTGCTTAAATATTATTCCTGATGTGTCTGTGAGAGTGTTTCTGGAAACGATCAGTGTTTGAATCAGTTGGCTGAGGAAAGCAGATTGCCCTCCTTGACGTGGGCGAGCCTTACCAAGTCCATTGAGAGCCTTCATAGTAGGTCATTAAATATGAAATACCCAATTTTGAATCAAAAGTGTATTTTATTATATCTCAAACAAGAAGCAGTGCAATTAATCAAAGTATGCGCCTAAACAACTGACACAATGTTGCCATCTTAACGGTAGCTTGTTTATGACAGCAGTGAAGAAGCCTGGAGCACGAGTGGCGATAAAATAGCGAAAGGCGTTTTCCGCAGCTCATTGAGAATTGAATATTTTTCCTTGCAAGAAGTGGTCCGAAGCCTGGAATAGGTGCTGGTCAGTTGGTGCAAAGTCTGGTGAATTTGGTGGATGACTGAGAGTTTCCAAGTCGAGCCTTTGTAGTTTGAGCAGCATTGTTTGTGCAACATGTGATCGAGCGTTGTCTTGCAAGAGGACTGGCCTGTCTCTATTGACCAATCTCAACTGCTTAATCGCAAGCATCCTCATCATTTCATCAATTTGGCTGCAGTAGACATCCGCTGTAATGGACTGACTGGGTCTCATGAAGCTGTAGTGGATAATACCAGTGCTGGACCACCAAACACACACCATCAGGTTTTTTGATGAATATTTGGTTTTGGACTGTGTTTTGGCACTTCATCTTTATCCAACCATTGTGCCAAACCCTTATGATTGTCAAAAAGAATCCATTTTTCACCACATGTAACAATACGGTGTAGAAATGGTTCCCCTTTGTGTCCTGACAGCAAAGAAAGGCAAGCTTCAAGATGATTTCTCTTCTGACGCTTATTTAATTCATGTGGAACCCATCTGTCCAGCTTCTTTACCTTAACCATTTGTTTCAAATGGTCCAATATTGTTGGAATAGTGACGCCAAACCTTGCTGCTAATTCACATGTAGGTTGAGATGGATTTGCTTCCACTACAGCTTTCAGCTCATCATTATCTACCTTGGTCTCAGGTCGCCCATGTGGCTCATTTGCAAGATTAAAATAACCAGAACGGAACTTCTCAAACCATTCACGTATGGTACATTCATTAGCCACATCCTTCCTAAATGCTTGGTTGGTATTTCGAGCTGTCTGTGCTGCATTGGTTCCACGACAGAGCTCGTATTACAAAATAACATGAATTTTTGACTTATCCATGGTTTCACAAAAAATTGCTCAAAAAATATGAAAGATAATCATGAGCCAAAATGTATGTTTGCAAGAGTGAGGGTGTAGCTTCGTAGTAAAAATAAAACAAGAACTGTCAAAGTGAAATGTCAGAGATATCAACTGTCAAATTTAGTACTTAAGGAAATTGGACATTTTGTACTTAAAGGTGGTGGATGGGAGAATTCTCTCTCTCAGCAAGACTACTAGAGCTGGGATAGCAGACTTATGTCCGTGACCTCGAACTTACACCACTGATGCTCCTGGTTCTCAGGCCTGCAGACCCAGGCTGCAGCCACACCACTGACTCACTCCAACCCATGGATGACAGGTTATGGCACTTCTCAGTCTCCATAATCACATGGGCTGTGAACCAATCCCTAATAGTAAATTTCTTTAAATATCTCTATCTATCTATTGATCAATCATCTATCTATCTGTCTATCTATCTACCTACCTATATCTCCTATTGGTTCTGTTTCTCTGCACTAATAGAGGAATTTTATAGCTCAAGATTTAGAACTAGATTAAGGCTGCTAAATCAAGGATTTTATAGAGTTACCTGTTAAAAAGAGAAAATGAAAACATGGAGCTTAGGCAATATTTTAGACAAAAACAGGTAAGGCATGAATATTCTTATACAGTTTTTCTTTACAAATAAATTTTAGGATCAGTTTTTCAAGTTTCATCATAAATAAGCCTGATGTTTTGGTTGGTATGAGATTGTATTTATTTTATCAATACTTCTTTCTTTGTTTCTTAAGAATAGTTACTTAAAATAATAAGGAGGTATTGAACTTTATCAAGTAGTTTTACTCAAATCCATTAATGTGTTCATTTTATCTTTTCTGCATTTGTCTACTATCTTGATAAACTGATAAAGAGCATCTGCCTTGATAATGATATATTAATTTCTTTAATATGCTTCTGGAATAGAATAGCTAAATTTTTTAAAGATTACACTATAGTCACATGTAAAATGAATCTTTACTGCTGTTTGTTTTATATTTCTTTCAATTTAGTATCAGAGCTTTTCTGGATATTATAAAGTGACTTTTTCTACATTCACTAATCATTACTGTTTCTTAGAAACTCAATTTAGAAAAAAATTTAGAACAATTCACCTTCATTGATAGTTTGAAAGTGATGGACATGTATATATATTACATATCATGCATATTAAAAATATGAAACCAAAGAAAACAATCCTATTTCCTAAATTATCTTTTCCTAAACTATTTTTATTCTGTATCTGTATTTTAATGAGATATTTCTCCAGAAAGTTGTCTATATTTTAAATTAAGTTGTCTTTACTTCTTTTTTTTTATCTTACTAATGGTTGTTTTACTAAAGTTTAACATTTGGATTACATTTAGTTATTTTAATTTGCCTTTTTCTTTGTAAAATAATGAAATTATTTAGGTTTTTTTCTTTCCATGTGATTATACCCTGGTTTTGTAAGGTTTGTAAGTACTGAGTACTTCATGTTGTTATATTTTACATATTCTGTAGCTGAAATTTAAATATTTTTTAAAAGGAATTTAAATCTTTTCAAAGTTCTTTAGCAGTGCTTTTTATTCAACTTGTTGAAATTATTTTATTCAAACTTTTTAACTACCTTATTATTCCAGTGACAAATGCAGACCTTACGTGACTGATCTGCATTCGGGTTATGATGGCTAGCTGCCTGACTCCGTCCACGTGTCTTACTTAATTTTACACAATGCTCAGTAAATAGTGGTACCACTTGCAGTTTTTTCTATGCTATTATTACTTTAATTATTCTCAAAGAATATTATCTGCATTCTGAAATCTCTCAGAGTCATTTGAATTGTCATCCAGCATATAAATACACTTATGAATATTCCCAGAGGTCCCTGTGGAAAGGTATAGCATATTTTTATGGTACAGATTGATTTAAAACAATAATCATACTGGTACTTTTTCTATAACTGAAGTCTTTACTTTCCTGGGTTTTAAAAAATTGTATTATGGAAACTTGAGTAATATAAGAGATTCTCCCACTGTCACTATTTTTCTTTAAAGTTGTCCACTGATACATTCTTCACATTCCTGTGTTAATTCCAGTCTGATTATCATAGCACTCTTGTTTACCTCTCATTCCCTATGGCATGGCTCAAAACTTCCACACTAATATCACATGATATGAGAAGGACACCCAATATTTAGTATGAAATATGCTTTTACAAAATAACTTGTCCCTTGTTTCATGTAATTTTCTCCTGCCACAAACACACTGACTATTGATGGGAAGGATTGTTCTAACAAATTTAAGGGGTTTAAAAAGAAAAAATTCTTTCTTTAAGTGAGGAATTGTTTCTTAACATTGTAAAACAACTTGCCTTAAAGAAACATAATTGACATATCTTTGTTTCATTACTGATGCTATGAGAAGAATGTAAAGTGACAGGCAGCTTTACTATGAAATACATGCTATGAAACAGGAAATCTCCTCTGAGTGAATTAATTGAAAATTTATAGCTCGGAATAAGTATGCACTAACATAATGTTAATGCCTGTGGTGCTAAATGTTTCAAATAATATTTCCTCAATTAGACATCTGTTTTTTTTTAAGTGTGCTGAAAAGCAAGACCCAAATTGACTATTAAATTATTGTAGAAAGTACATCCCATTTGATAGTCAAGATTGTGGAGTAGAATTAACATTCTGTCTAATGAACAGTACTGATATGAAGAAAGTCTTTATATAATGTATTATCATTAATATGAGCAGTTTAAGATATGAATTGAACAATCTTAAATCTTGTTTATCATTAAAAAACAAGATTTAATATCAGCACAATAAAAATGAGTTAATCTGACTTAAGGAAAAAGATAAAATGAAATAAACTTCTTTGGACTTAGTAAAGGAACAGTGTGGGTGATGGCTTATGAAATTACATAAGACACGATTAGTGTACAAATTTGAAAGTGACAATCTTTAAGTATCCTTCCAAAGTTGTTTCTAATTACTTGGTAAAGCAAATTTGGAAACAAACCACAGAATAACATTGCAATTAAAGCTAGATGAGTTGGCATGCATAACGCTGAGATTTTGCAAATTGATTTTTATATATGAAGCATGGAGCAAAGTGCCTGAACAGGGTGGGTTCCATTCAGAGATCATACAATATATTTAGTTTTCCTAATATTGAGTCTAGTTTTTAAACTAAAACACCCAAATCAATTTAATTATTATCAGGCAAAAAATGAACCTTTCCAATCCAAAACAGTTAAACGTGCATTGGTCTGAGCTTTATCATGTAATGTGGTTTCATTTATTTTCAACTGAGTGCTTTTGTATTTTATTTATGAAATTTCTGAGGAAGAAAAATATACCTCTTGTTAATGAGAGGCCAGAAAAAGGTGAACTCTGCTGAGATTTCCTGCCAAGATTTCTGCATTCATACCTGACAGTAGGGAAGCCAAACACCACCCGCCCTTAGAAAACTGTGCCAGTTTGGGGACATACTATACCGCAGGGTCTTTGAATAGCATCAGGGTTGCACTTGGGGCTCTGATTTGTTTGACTGAATAAAGAACCAACACAGAGCAAAACCCCTTTCCAATTTTGAATCATTTACCCCTTGCCCTGTACTTTGCACACTTAACAAGTACCCTTCAAGCTGGTGTGAAGAATGTAATAGAATGGAAATGAGAAGCATATGATTTGTAGGGCTGGACATTCTCCTCCTCTTCCAGCTCTCCAAGTACCCCACAGCCTTGAGATGCCTTAGGGCAGTTAAACCATCTCATGAGCAGAAAGAGAAGAACACTGTCATGCCCTTCCCAGCTAACTTACCCTTTGAGAGATGACAGGACTGTAATTTCAAAACACGCTGACAGACACTGGGAGAGTTCGGCCAAGCAGTCTTAGAATCAAATCTTCTATTGGACATGATTCCTGACTCCTTCAAAATAATAAAAAGATGACTTAAAGTAATCTAAACAATTACTTAAAATCTAAATTACTTAAAAATCTAAATGAGATATAAATATTCCTACAATACAGTTAAAATATTTTCAAAAACTTTGCAGAAAACAAGATATGATTAAGTTTATGCAGAATGGTTCAGCTGTCTGGAGAGATAATTATCATATATTCTTTTTTATTTTATCAAATATATATTGTACAAAAGTTTTAAGAATGAGGTAAAAAGTGTGGAAGCATCCCACTTATCAAATTCCTTTATTTTGTGCTATGTAGGTTGCTATGTTATAGGAATAAGGTTTGTGACAACAAGCATATTTTGTATAATTAGAATGATATTTTGTAATCATGAAAATGTTGTAGCAAGCACTTTAAAGAAAAATTATTCTTAAGAGGAGTAACAAATTATTGAAACTGTGCAGTGTGTTGAGGTCAAGTGTTGCGTCATTTGCCTAGTCAATCAATCAATCAAAGAACATACTGGTGATGATGAGGTGTAAGGATTTAAACCACGAGTGCATTTTTCTCTGGGGCTGCCGTCTATTCCCTAGGAGAACGTTTAGTAACCATCCATTGACTGAATTGAAGGGCAGCAATAAAGAAAGGTATGTGTCCCAGAGAATCCATAGGCTATGCTAAAGTGAAAGAACCCATGGGACTAAAGTTTAAGTTTAAAGTCAATGGAAGCACAATTTCAGAAAATTTTAATGCTAGATATATACACACACACATATATATGCATTAACTAATGCTGCCATTTTTAAGTTTATGGTTCATTCTGACACCTTTACTGTAGGGATAAAAAATGAAACTGGTTTTGTCCTAAAAATTCAGTATCTAGATTATATATTAATGTAGAGTGCACTTTCCTATCGCAAACTTTATCAGGCACATGGAAATTATACAAGAGTTTCTTGTTGCTTTGTTTCTTGGTTGATTTATTTGTTTTCAGGCCAAACTGAATTCAAGGCAACCGCATCAAAGAGAACACAGGGTAGTTTCTCTTGTAAAACACAGCCCACTGTGAGATTTTATATGGGAAAGTGTAACATAAAATATTTGAGATAAAATATTCATGGATTTGGAGTTTGTTCTCTTATGTCCATAAAAGCCATGGAGTAGTTCTTGGAAAATGTATCTAAACATATACAGCTTACATAAACATATTGAAATAAAATTTTGCATGTGACTTTTAGGAAGGCATACAAAAGAAATATTTATAAAAAATAAGTAAAAAGAAAAACTTTGTGGAAAACCTAACAAGGAATATGCCACAGGTATATGATTAAAACTAGTGAATGTTACAGAAAAGATTTTTAACAAGAAGAACTATAAATTGTGTCTATTTATGTCTTTACCTGAATATTCTAACAGTGAAAATTTTAAAAACTATTTTTTTTTTTTACAATTTATAAGAGAAAGAAACAGGAGCCTTAAACAGAAGAAGAAATAGAAAAAATTGCTAAAATACAATTTAAAAACAAAAATAAATGGGGGAGATTGGGAGATTAAAATATACTAGGATCAAAACATTAATGGCTACTAGGTTTTGAGTGATTATGATGTTCCGGGAGCTATTTAACTGCGAATACATTTATTCTTAACAAAAACTTTCAGGGAGGATAAATAAATTAAGGCATAGGAAAGTTTCACACTAGAGATGGAATTACGCAAGATTAAACACAGATAACGTACTCCAGAAACCATTCTGTACCTATTACGTCTAATAGCGGATTAAAATATGCCGCCCCAAACTACGCCATTTTGTATAAGGATTATTTTCAGTTTATAGCAATAAAGATTGAACAGATGCAGAAAGAAGCCTTGCCAGAGCTGCCCCGTCTGACCGAACGCAGAAACTGCTGAGCAGCGAGCACCGCTGCACAGCCCGCCACCGGGGAGGCCGAGCGACCAGAGAAGGCGGGAAGTCGCTGGGGCCTGCCCACCAAGTCCTTACTTTACTCGTTTCCCCAATTTAATATTTACCTTCCCACAACTGACCACTCCTAAAACCCCTTTTGTCTCGTCTTTCTGTACAAATTTATTGTTATTTTGCTCAGTTGCTACACAAGCCCCACCGCCCCGTTCTAAAGTGCCCTTCGAGTCACTCCTCAGGTTTCTCCTGCCCGACGTAGGTTGCACAGTGTTAATAACTCTATTTTCTTCTTGTTAATCTGTGTTTTTTTCTGTCTAAACTGCAGGGCCCCTGGCCAGAGAACCTAGGAGGGTAAAGGAAAACGTTTTGATTTGTTTTGTTTTCCTCCCTTGCATATTATATTCTCTCTCTGTATAGAACTGCAATAATTAAGAGCGGAAACTGTAGCAGTACTAAGTTGATGGGCAGAAAAGATGTTCATGAAACAGAACCACTTATATAAAATCACGCATTGTATATAAAAAGAAGCATTACAGATTAGCGCTGTTTGAGCGTGGTACGTATGTGATATCAGCCAGAGTGCTTTTCTTAAATAGATTTCTATTACTCCTTTCCTCGAATCTCCTAATGGTTTCTTGTCTCACTCACTGCTTAAAATATTAATAAACGTCTTACAAGGGCCTACAAAGACATACATCAGCTCGATATCTGTCAGACTCCCTTTGCCTTGGTTCCAGGGTCCACTGTCCATAGTTCCCGTTCGGCAACAGAACCCCTGAAGGTTCTGCCAGGCCCTGGGCCTCCGCGCTGAGGTCCTGTCCCAGCCGCCGCGCACAGGAGGGCAACTGATTGATTCAGTTTAGCCAAGCCAGACGCAAGACCACGGGCAGTGAAAGAGACCACACACTTTAAAAAAGGAAATTCTTGCCTTCCACTTCTCTTTCTCCCTTCTCTTTAGGCTAAAACTTTGGAATAGGAACTTAGTGCGTCCCATTTTGATCATGAAATGAGAGCAAGAGCTTAAGAAATAATGAAGCAACAAGGTGGAAAGAACCTGGTCTTGGATGCACCTGTGGTTAGGAGCCGCCCAACCACCTGGAACACCTGCCTATCTCTGGGCTCTTAGGTGAAAAGCAAACACACTTTGCTCTGTTTGAGCCCCTGTGTATTTTGTTCTGTTTCTTGCGGCACCTATGCTAATTTTCACGGTTTCTTTGCTACCTCTGCCATCTCCTCTCCAACCGCCGTCGGCTGTGGTGGCCGCTCTGAGGTGTCTGAGGCGGGAGCAATTCCTGCTGAGATCCTGGCTCGCCCCTCGCTCGCGCGGGCGCCGTCCTGGCACGAATGTCCCCAGGCTCTGCCCTCTCACGTCTTTGGTCTCTGTTCAAACTGTTTTTTCAATGCTAAATGGGTTTATTGAAACTAAAAGAAACCAAACATAACTAACAGATGAAATTTTCAGAATGACGATAAAAACCATTAGAAACCATTTCCTTCATAGCATATGCTGATGACTAGATTTCTATTGTCGAAAACATTTTTAGTTCGCCACTGTTCTTTTACAGAAGGGAACACTCAGAATCCACACTGTATCAGTGTTGAAGCACGTTCCTGAGTAAAGGAGCAGGCTCGCCCCTGGCTCTCTTCAGTCCTCAGTCCGGTGTGTGCGAGCCCCGGGCGCGCAGCGAGGTTTCCTCTTGAGGCTGAACCCAGAGGCTGGGGGAGGCTCCACGGAACTTGCCCTTTAAGATGGCCCCGCCCCTGTGAAGGCCCGCCCAAACCCCGCCCCTTCGAGGGCCCGCCCAAACCCGACTATAAAAGCCCTAGATGCCAGCCATTTCGGGGCTGACACCATCTTCTCCTCAGCCTTTGTACGCAGATGTTGCAATAAACTTCCTGTCACCTTTGCTGGCCTCCCTCGACGTTTCTAACATTTTCCAAACTTGTTGGGGTTCGACTTTGCTAGGCTTGACTGAGCACGTTCGGCCTTCGGGGATGTCCACTGATCGTCCCCCTAAAGCTGCTTTTCCCCGGCTTCCACGCGGCCGGGCCGGCGCCCCGTCCGTGTGTACACATGCGTGACTGCGTGCCAACGGGTCTGGCTGCCGCGAAGCATTCGCGTAATCCCGGAGGGAATCCAGGAGTCCCACCCCGTCATTGTCACACTGGCCAAGTGTGTTCGCTGTGGGCACTCACTGCGGTCGTTCTGAGGTGGGTGTTCCAGTCAGCGAGGGCGGGGGCCTGGAGAAGCTTTGCGCAGATTAGGTCCCTCAGCTGCTGCGGTCTCTACCTTCCATGACCCAGTGCACCGGGAGCCTTTCAGACTATCCAGGGGGTTAGTAAGGCACCTCGGCGCCGCCAAATCGGTCTGCCTTCTCTCTTGCGTGTATTTCTTCGCACGTGCTTTTCTTCCCTCGCGCCTGCTTGGCCTACCTCGTGTGCGCCGCCCGCCTCCGCCTTCGCCGAGCTCCCCGCAGATCCCCTCCCCTGTGCGTTGTCTGCGTCTTCCTAATCAACAGTACCGTTCCTGAGAAAATTAAGTTTATTTATTTTTTTTCCTTTGTGTCCTTAGAATCTGAAATGAGAATTGGCAGGAAGTTGGGATCCAATAAACCTTTCAGGATAGATTAACAGAATTAAAAAAAAATCTTTCCTGTTTTTCAGGTATACGTGAAACTGGCACAAAATTTATCATATACTAGATCACTAAAAAACATCAGTAAGTTACATGAAGTTAAAATATTACAAGCAATATTCTTTCATTAAAATTCAATGAAATCAGAAATTAAGTACTTTCACACCTAGAAATCAAGGAAAAAATGTTATTAAGAAACTCTTGGATCAGAGGGTAAATATAAACAAATAATGAAATTTCTAACATAGTGATATTAAAAACCGTATATATCAGGTTAAGAGATGATGGCTTTAAAACAGTAATCAGAGAAAACATCATGGCCTTAAAAACATGTCAATGAACATAAAATAACAAAAACAAATAAATTTAAATTCCCAATGTAAAGAGCTAGCAAATGAGGAAAAATAAATAAACCACAAGGAAAAAATAATCCAGATAAAAAGCAGAAACTAGGCAGAGAATGAAAAAATAGTGTACTAAGATTATATATCAAAACTTCATTAAAATATCATACAATTAATACATCATAATTTAATCAAGGAGAGACGGGAAAAAACGTAAGTATAAAAATTAGTTGAAAAAGAGTGTCTAACTCTCAAAGTAAAAAATTTAAATTAAAAAAACTCCTTGAGTGTATTTTGCCACACCACACCTCTCTACAAATTAATTTGAAAATTTACATGAAATTAGCGATATCTTAGGAAAATATGGCTTATCAAAATTGATTCCTACAGAGATAGAGAACTTAAATCAATTTTCATTTAAGGAATAGAGGAAATAATCAAGGAAGTGGCCTCAGCATCACAGGGGTAGGTATTCTACCAAAAAGTGGATGCAAATACTTTTAATGCCACATAAATTATTTTAAATAACAGAAAAATAACAAAAACGTCTAAGGTTGTTTGAAAAATCAAATATAACATTGATACCCAACCTGATAAACATAGCACTCCAAAAAGTTTTCCAGGTGAATGACTCTCATAAATATTAGTGCAAAAGTTTTTAATTCTAAGGCCGGGCGCAGTGGCTCACGCCTGTAATCCTAGCACTCTGGGAGGCCGAAGCGGGAGGATCGTCCTGAGCTCAGGAGTTCGAGACCAGCCTGAGCAAGAGCGAGACCCCGTCTCTACCAAAAATAGAAAGAAATTAATTGGACAGCTAAAAATATATATAGAAAAAATTAGCCGGGCATGGTGGCGCATGCCTGTAGTCCTAGCTACTCGGGAGGCTGAGGCAGAAGGATTGCTCCAGCCCAGGAGTTTGAGGTTGCTGTGAGCTAGGCTGACGCCATGGCACTCGCCCCAGGCAAGAGAGTGAGACTCTGTCTCAAAAAAAAAAAAAAAAAAGTTTTTAATTCTAAATAAATTACACTATAAATATATTCCAACTCAATATTTTAGAATAATACATCATAACCAACTGAGTAGTAAAATAGTAATGTCCAAAAGGTCCAATATTAGGAAATCTCTTTATATAATTCACCCGTATTATTAGAACTAAATAAAGTCATATGGTTATCCGCATAAATACTGAAAAAGCCTTTGACAAAATTCAACAAAGTTTCTTAAGAAAACATTCAAGAATATAGAAATGGAGGGTATTTCCTCAACATATATGGGAGTATGTAGTCTTTTATACAATATGTATAATAACATATACACCATAACATACACATTAGCATAAGTCAGTGCGTGTGTGTGTGTGTGTGTCTGTGTGTCTGTGTGTGTGTGTGTGTGTGTGTCTGTGTGTTCTGCCTGTCTTAAATTCAGGATCTTAGTTCATGGGAAACACCAGAGGCATTTTCATTACGGACAGGAACAAGGAAAGTATGTTCACTATCCGCACTACTAATTTAGTCTCATACTGGAGACAATAATTAGAGCATAAGAATTGAAAAGCAGTAAAACGTGTCTCTTTTCAGATGATGTGATAATATATGTGGGGGCCCTAACTAATCAATAATACAAATAATTCAAAAAATTAAGTTAGTATATGGCAGGAAATATAATTAATATGCAGTTATCATTTCATATATTCAAATAACTAATTAGAAATAAATTTAACAAGAAAGTTTTAGAAAAGAAAAATGTAACAACCTATATGAAAAAAATTTAAATTTACTTCTGAAAAATACAAAGTGAAGCGAACAAATAGAAAGTCATACCTTGTTCTTTGATAGGGCATCTCAACATCATCAAAATATCAATTCTTGATAAATTGAAAAGTTAGT
This sequence comes from Indri indri, assembly GCA_004363605.1. NCBI lineage: Eukaryota > Metazoa > Chordata > Mammalia > Primates > Indriidae > Indri > Indri indri. Next base: position 3,478 of record RJWJ010030627.1, on the reverse strand, counting down.
GCAATCTCTATAACCATACAAAGAAGCTTTTCTGGAGGTAGATAATTTCATACTAAAGTTTATATGGAAAAGTAATCATAGAAAAATAACTAGGAAATCAGTCAAAAGGAAAAGATATGAAGGAGAACTGGCCAAAATTTTAAAGTTTGACAATGCTCTTTGTGGCAAGGCTTTGGGGAAATTCTCTTTTACTCTCATGTGTTACTGATGAGGAAAGATGATAAAATCCCTATGGAAGTAAACTCAGAGTATAAACAGAATTACATATGCATTTACCTAAGACCCACCAAGTTCACTTATAAGAATTTATCCTGAATATATACCTTCAAAAACATGAAAATGCATGTGCATACGTTTATTTGTAATTGCTAGGCCCACACATAGAAGATGGTGACACACGCATGCAATGTAGTACCTTGTAGCTATACGGAGAATGGGGATCTCTGGAGTGTATATGAGGAGATGTGCAGGATATTTGCAAATTGCAGAAGAATATATAGTTTGTAGCATATTATGTATTATCTGAGAAATAAAAGGTTTAAGTAAACCTTTCAGTATAGTAATCTGATTATTTCTTACAGTAATCTGATTATTTTTGCAAAGAAGCACCTGAAGCATAAAGCATTGCTTATCCACAAAAAACCACTAATGAAGTATGTCTTTGATTAAAATAGGAATCCATGTATTTACATTTATAATGAATAGATAATAGCACATGAATACATAAATAATAGATAAATAAGCACACAAATAAGTAAATGTTGAAGAAGAGAAGCATCTTTCACTTAGTAGAGTCTCAGCCATTTACTGATAAATAAGAAGGCATGCTGGAGGCGGAAAATTCCCAACAATTATAGTAAAGATGAACTCATTCAAGAATCATCAATAGATGCTAAATCTGAGCCAAGGGGGCTGTTTGATTTGAATAAAAGTTAGAAATTTGCATAGTCTTAATATGGATTGCATATTATTTATGATAAATAATACGGTAAATAAAAGTCTAACAACAACAAAAAATACAACACACAATCTGTGACAGATCATCAAATGTAGCATCCCCAGTAAATGGCAAAGGATAGCATGCTCCTCTGGATGCTAGGAGGCTGTAATATCACTCGAGCTGCACCACGGGGGCTCAAAACCTGAATCTGCCATGTGGAAGACCTCAGGCAAACCCAAAGTGATAATGTTCTACAAAATAAATGGCCTGTATTCTTTTAAAATACCAACACTATGAAAGACAAAGGAAGGTTAAAAACTATCTCAGGTTAAAAGATCTCAAAGAGGAGGAAAACTACATGCCATTGCATAAACCTGGGCTGCATCCACTATTGCAGGAAAAAACGCCAGAGAAGACGTTATTGGAACAGTTTTGGGAAACTGGAATATGGACTGTAGCTTAGATGAAAGTATTATGTCAAGGATAAGTCTCGTAAATTTGATAACTGGTATGTATAATAGTTATAACAGATAGTAGAAAGCATCAAGGGAAATATTGAGGGGAAGAGGGCATAATGTATGCAAGCTACTCATTACATATAAAAAGGATTCAATATGTATATGCATTATTTAACGTTATAAATATATATTTTAATCTATGTATATATTTATCATCTGTACCTTTCTCTTTATCTAAAGAAGATGATAAAACAAATTTACCAAAATATTAGAACTTTGTGAATCTGGGTAAAGGGTTTTCTGTACTATTCTTGAAGTGTTTTTGCAATTTTAAAATTATTCAAAATATATTATTTAATATAAAGCATAAAAATAAACAGAATAAATTTCCAAAGGTAGTTTGACAAAAATATTACTAATATATTATTAACTATTACCATTCAAAGAATTTGATACATTAATAGAAAGGAAAACAAAGACACAAATGGAAAATTTACCAAACAAATAAGTCAAGTACATGTAAAAATCATTTTTTCTCTATAGAAATCAAATAATAAAAATATAAAAATATATTTTTACCAATGAAACTCATTAATTTGTTCTTCTCTTTTTCCATTAATACTAAAATGGCTGGAAAGGCCCACAGATATAATGTTTGTGGGAGTTTAATTTGCTACAAGATTTGAGGAAAGCAATTTGGCAATATTTATCTGGATCATTAAAAATGTTTATATACTCTAGTCCATTAATCCTGTTTCTGTAATTATTTTTTAAATAAAATGATCTAGAAGGCAATCAAAAGTGGGTATATAAAGATCTTCATTGCACCACTTTAATAATATGAAGGAAGAGAAAATATACAACATATTTGTTGATTGCTCATGTTATTGGACTGTTCTAAAATAATGTAAAATACAAGTACATTATTGGGAGGACATCAACAGACATACCTATACCTAAATTTTTGACTAAAATAATAGAATATTATGAAGATTCCAAAATAACAACTTTTGGAAATAACTCAGTTATTATTCCTAAGATCTATTTTTTATGTCTAATAAACTACATAGTATGAGTCAAGTGTACCTCCAGACATAGAGGTACTGATTAGAAGAAAAACTTGCCTCACGTAAGACAGAGGATCAGGAAAAATTTAAATAAACGATACCTATATGTCATTGGGAATATTGTAACTATTCTTTAGGTAGAAATATAGCTTAAATAATTCAGAGCATACATTTTTACCCTAAATAAACCAGGGGTAGAAGGGGATGCCAAATTGTATTAACATTCTTACAACTGCATGTTTGAATATAGCCAAGATCCCAGGTGATAGTCAGCCAGATGGAGTAGAGTGCCTTTCCATGAAGAAATTATAATGGCAAACTTCCGGTTGCCATGGATGCATGCCTTGCTTCTCATGGCATTAACCATATAATGTGCAACAACAAGTAGAACAAATTAAATAACAATTTATAGTAGTCAACACCTGGTAGAGTCAGCCTCTCCTTGAGGAAAGGTCAGAGGAGTGTGGGAGGAGCTGGTGCAGTGGAAAAGGTGGGGTATGAGATAATGGAGTTATGTTGTATGTAAGTGGCTGCTTTAAGCAAGGGGTGCAGGTGCTTCATGAGCATATGCTTCATGAGCACAGACCTTTCTCCTGCTGTGGTCAAAGGCTGCATAGCTAAATTAGGTGTCCTTGAGGGCACATGGTCTCCATTATTCTAGCTGGTGACATGGCTACCTTGAAAAAATTATAGATGCAAAAATGGTGGAGCTGGTTCTTCTGTGTGTGTGTGTGTGTGTGTGTGTGTGTGTGTGTGTGTGTGTGTGTGTTTTGATTTGGCTACTAGCTCGTGTAGCAAAGTTATGCCTTGATAACTCTCCCTAATCATTGCTTCTACCAAAAATAGTTAAATCCACACAAAGTAGAGAAAATAGTTGGAAGGATAGCAACAAATATACCTATATCTCAATTTTTTTACTATCTATATTATATGTGATCAGTATATACAAAAGTAATTTAAAATCAGTGATTTATTAAGAATCTGCTGTGTCCCCAAAACTGTACTACTTAATC
>RJWJ010030626.1:0-19803 GCA_004363605.1 Indri indri | reverse complement strand
TTTTCTATTTACTCTATTCACTATTTCCTTTGCTGTGCAGAAAGTTTTAGTTTAATTAAGTCCCATTTATTTATTTTTGTCATTGCTATATTTACTTTACAAGTCTTAGTCATAAATTCTTTGCCTAGGCCAATGTCCATAAGAGTTTTTCCTAGGTTTTCTTCTAGAATCCTTACGGTTTCAGGTCTTACATTTAAGTCCTTAATCCATCTTGAGTTAATTGTTGTATATGGCGAAAGAGATAGGGATCCAGTTTCATTCTTCTGCATTTGGCTGTCCAATTTTCCCAGCATCATTTATTGAATTGGGAATACTTTCCCTGGTGTATGTTTTTGTCTGCTGTGTCAAAAATCAGCTGGCTACAGCTATATGGCTTTACTCCTGGGTTCTCTATTCTGTTCCATTGGTCTGTGTCCACCTTTATACATGCTGTTTTGGTTGCTATAGCCTTGTAGCATAATTTGAAGTCAGGTAATTTGGTGCCTCCAGATTTGTTCTTTTTCTTAGGATTGCTTTGGCTATTCAGGCTCTTTTTTTTTTTTTTTTTTTTTTTTTTTTTTTTTTTTTTTTTTTTTTTTTTTTTTTTTTTTTTTTTTTTTTTTTTTTTTTTTTTTTTTTTTTTTTTTTTTTTTTTTTTTTTTTTTTTTTTTTTTTTTTTTTTTTTTTTTTTGCTTCCATATGAAATTTAGGAATGTTTTTTCTAAATCTGTGAAAATTATTTTGGTATTTTGATGGAAATTACACTGAATCTGTAAATCACTTTGGGAAGTATGAACATTTTAGCAATGTTGAATCTTCCAATCCATAAGCATGGGACGTTTTTCCATTTGTCTGTGTCAACTATGATTTCTTTCATCAGTGTTTTGTAGTTCTCCTTGTAGACATCTTTCACTTCCTTGGTTAAATATATTCCTAAGTATTTATTTTCTTTGTAGCTATCGTAAATGTTATTGAGTTCTTGATTTGAGTCTCAGCTTGACTGTTATTAGTGCATAGAAATGCTACTAATTTATATACACTAGTTTTGTAACCTGAGTCTTTACTGAATTTATTTATCAATTCTAGGAATCTTTTGGAGGAGTCTTTAGGATTTTCTAGATATAAGATCACATCATTGGCGACCAGGGACAGTTTGACCTCCTCTTTCCCAATTTGGAAGCTGGAAGCCTTTTATTTCTTTCTCTTGCCTGATTGCTTTGGATAAAATTTCCAGTATTATGCTCAATAGAAGTGGTGACAGGGTATCCTCGTCTTCTTCCAGTTCTTAGGGGGAATGCTTTCAAATTCTTTTTCTGCATCTATTAAGATGATTGTATGGTTTTTGTTTTTACTTCTGTTTATGGGGTGAATTATATTTATTGGTTTGCATATTTTGAACCATCCTTGCCTCGCTGGAATGAATATTTTTTCCACCCCTTTACTTGGAGTCTATGAGAATCTCTGTGAGTTAAATAGGTTTCTCAAAGACAGCATATATTCGGATTGTGTTTTTTTAAACCATTCAGCCAATCTATATCTTTTAAGCGGGGCACTAAGACTATTTACATTCACTGTTAGTATTGATATGAGAGACACTGTTTTGTTCATCATGATAATTGTTACCTAGTTGCTTTGTTTTCTCATGTTACTGTTTTATAAGAGCTGTGAGTTTTAACTTTTGGATTTTTGTACACTGATGTGTATCAATTGTTCTGTTCCATGTATAGAGCACTTTTGAGCATTTCTTGTAGTGTAAGTCTAGTGGTAACAAATTCCCTTAGTGTTTGCTTGTCTGAGAAAGGCATTATTTCTCCTTCATTTATGAAACAGTTTTGTGGGATATGAAATTCTTGGCTGGCCATTATTCTGTTTAAGGAGACTAAAGATATGTCCCCATTCCTTCTAGCATGTATGGTTTCTCTTAAGAAGTGTGCTGTTAGTCTGATGGGCTTTCTTTTGTAAGTTATTTGATGTTTTCACCTCATAGCTCATAGGAGTTCTTTTTTCACATTGACTTTGACAAGTCTTATGACTATGTGTCTTGGTGGTGCCCTTTTTGCAATGAATCTCCCAGGTGTTCATTGAGCTTCTTGTATTTGGGTGTCTGAATCTCTTGAAAGACCAGGGAAGTTTTCCTCAATTATTCCCTCAAACAAGTATTCCAGGCCTTTTATTTTTTCTTCTTTTCCCTCAAGAATACCTATGAATCTTATGTCTGGACATTTTACATAATCCTGTATTTCTTTTCTACTTTGTTCATTCCTCTTGATTCTTTGTTCTTTATTTTTGACTGATTGGGTTAATTTGAGAGAGTTGTCTTCAAGCTCTGAAATTCTTTCTTTTGCTTGGTCTAGTCTATTCTTAACAACAATCCACTATATTTTGTATTTCCCTAAATGAAATTTTCATTTCTCGAAGTTGTGGGTTTTTTTAATATATCTATTTCTTCAGTAAAATTTTCATTCATTTCCTAAATTACTTTTCTGGTTTCTTTGAGTTAGTTTTCCATTTTCTCTTGGATCTCATTGAGCTTCCTTACAATCCATATTTGGAATTCTTTATCTGTCATTTCAGTATTTTCAGACTCTTCCTACAGTGAGGGAAGGATAGTCACCTGGATGCACACAAAGGAAGGGAGATCTGAAGAGCTAACTGCTCTTTTATTTTCAGTTAATCCTTCAGTTATCCCTACCATCTCTCACATCTACTTTTAAAGTTATGAGTTCGTCCTACTTCTGATGATATCCCAAATTCTGTGGCTTATCTTAGTTGGATATTTTATTTTGCATTTGTAATAGTTTGCTAGGGATGCTGCTACAAAGTATCAAAAACTTGATGGCTTAAAAGAACTGAAATTTATTTTTTCACAGTTCTAGAGGCTGGAAGTCCAAAATCAACATGTCGGGGGGGGGGGCATGTTCTCTCTGAAGGCACTAAGGAAGGATCTGTTCCAGAAATCTTTCCTAGCTCCTGGTAACCCCAGGTATTCCTTAGCTTGTAGCATCACTCCAATCCCCCACCTTCAAATGGTGTTCTCCCTGTGTGTCTTCACCTCATTTTCTCTTGGTGTATGTCTGCCTCTGTGTCCAAATATTCTCTTTCTGTGAAGACAAGAGCCACGTTGTATTCAGGCCAAGCTGAATGACCTTTTCTTGACTTCAATATATCTAAAAAGGCCCTATTTCTAAAAAGGTCACATTCTGAGGTAGCAGGGGTTGGGGCTTCAACATATCTTTTTTAGGGACAGAATTCATCCTGTAATAGCCTCTCTCTTCACACTTCTCTTAGGTTTCAGCTTTCTCCAGTCTGTTAAATCTATTAGGCTATTTCTATCTCCTTTCCAAAGAGTAGATCTCAAAGTTTTGTTGAATATTTCTTATGTGTTGTTAATTACTTTCAAGTTCTCTTTGTCCTTATGTGTTTAGATTATGATAGAGCATAGAGATAAATGTGTGTGCTCAGTGTGCTACACTTAGTCTCTAGAATAATCATTTTAAAACTTAAATCATAGTACATTGGTACTCTGCTCAGCCATCCAATGGCTTCCCATGACACTGAGACTAAAAATCCTACATCCCTATCATAGTCCATAAGGATCAGGCCCAGCCTAAACCTCCAAAGCCATCTCCTACCATTTTGCCTTCACATGTCCCATTCTGGCCACACAGTCTTCTTATTCCTGCCTCAAGCCCTTCAGATTTGCTGCTTTCTTTCTCTTCTTTCAGATACCCATGATGCTTTCTCCCTTGCAACATTCAGGCTTCTATTCAAAAGCTTCCTGAGAAATAAACCTTCTTGGACCACTATCCCAGTTTGGTTTCTACCAAAGTCAACTCTGAGAACAGAATTGGTTACAAATAACTTATTTGGGAAGCAATCCCTGAAAGAAGATTAAGGAAATAGGAAAATGAGACAAGGAAGAAGAGAAAGCCAATGAAGAGTGTGTTGATGGGTGGGTCACTACCACGGGCACCTGAGACTCAGTACCACTGGAGATCCCCCAAGATACTGTGCAGAACACACTTATGAATTGTCACCAACTCTGCCTCTCATTGGTAGAAGATTGTTTCTGGGGACATTAATTCCCAGCCTGCCCCCATATGCTGTCAGAGCAGATACTTAAGAGCACAGTATATAATAGGCTCCCAATGAACATTTATTGAATAAATAAATGGAATGTGTAGAATTTTCTAGAGAAACTGGATAGAATAAGAAATAAATCTGGAAAGAATTTTAAAGCATATTAATGATTTTTTATAAAAACAAAATATAAAATAGTCCTATAGTGAGCTATTTATTTTTCTTCAAAAAAAAATATATGCATGATATTATTTAGGATACTAATCTGTCACATAGAAACCTCAAAATACAATGGCTTAAATAAGATACAAACTTATTTCCCTCTAATGTTACATCCAGCTATAAACAGTCTAGTACTGATAGGACAACTACCCAGGTAGGCGACATGATTCCACCAATCTCTGGACTCCAGGTAGCTGGTCCATTCTCTCCACCCTCAGCTAGTGGGAAGAGGGAAAAAGGCAGGCAAAATTTAGGCCCATCCCTTTTAAAGACATAATCCAGAAAAGCATACATCATTTTTTCTCATCCATTGGCCAGAATGTAGTCACACGGCCAAATCTAGCTCTGAGGGCGGCTACAAAGGCATATATCCAGCTAAAACTTGGGAGCCTACCATTAAAGAGAGAAAATGGGCATTGAAGGACAGATACCAGTCTCTCCCACAAATAAATATACTTGAACGTGAACAGAACAGTTCTGGAGCAATAATAATTTCTGGGGAAGTAGAATGGAATCCCAGAGGTCTAGGTTGGAGAATGGCTTACTTGTTTGGTAAACCATTTTGTATTAGTTGGAATATTTACCAGGTATGTATATACTGTATATAGGTATATATATTACTGTATATTACCAGGTATATATATTACTGTAGTGGCATTAAAATTTTATTCTCACTACACTCAGATGTCCAATAAAAATATAGGTATTTTTGTTTTCCATAACTGGTCATATATCCTTTCCCCACTGAATAGTAGGGAAACGGATATAATTTTAAGTTTTGAATTATGGTAGCTTTCTCTCTCCTATTTTAAAGTTATGTTTGATAACTCAGTCTTTTTTCGTTTTCTTTTATTTTGTTTGAATGTCTACTCTCAAGCCATCGCCAGCCCCAACAACTTTCCCTAAATGGCACAAAACAGTACAGATGGAGAAGGTTCACGGGCTCTCACGGCACTGAGGAAAGTGGAGGTCTGCACTCGTGCTTGTCTTCAGATGTGCAATGCCCCTGAAGCGTGGTTGGTAAGGACCCACCTCTGACACTTTGCCATCTGTTCCTGAGTCTACAGCTTGTAGAGAAGGAGCATCAGGAGTGTGAAACACACCGTCTCTGCCTATTCACATTGCTCTACCTGTTTATTCTGCTGAGGTTGCCCCATGCTGGAGCAGGGCATCCTCGCTCAGTAGTAGTAGTGGACACCCAGCACACCAAAGGATGGGGCAAAGACCCCTCTGCCCTCAACATCTACTCACCAGAATAAATGCTCACATGCCCTCAGCTGATCTACCACTTCTCCCCTCGAGGATTTTAGCCTCGAGAGGAAAGGTCAGTACATGTGCATCTCATTGCTTTCTTGTTCTCTCTTCTTCTCAGTCCCTGGGTACCGAATAGGCAGATTCAGGCTTTCCTCTTTCTTCAAATCCCTCTTCTGCCCTAGAGAAGCAAGCCTCATGGCCTAGCCATCATTCTTAGAAGCAGTACCATTTCAAAGGTGGAAGGAACACTGTAAGTTCCCAGATCTGGTTCCTCATGCATTAATGGAAGCTACACAATTTAGAAAACTCTTTTTCTTTCTCCGCAAACCCTAGATTTCAAGGTTATTGTAAGAATCTTTTTTGGTGGTCAGAATTGGTACCACTGTTTTTTTTAATTTAAAATTTGCAAATCACACAATAGTAGAAAGAATAATAAAACGTACACATCACATGGATTCAGAAATTATCAATATTTTATTGTGTTGTTTTACCTGGAACTCGCTTTTTTCTGTTGGACTATTTAAAATAAGTTCAGATATCATATTATTTTTCTTTCTCTTTATAGTCTTTCAGTAAGTCCAAATTTCACCAAAAATTCCCCAAAAATAGCAGCTGGATGCCTTTGGCTTAAGTAGGAGGAAAATCTTGAGCACAGAAATGCATAAGAAAAAATTTTCCTTGCAAATTGGGGAAATGACAAATTAAAAGATCCATGGTTTTCATTCTTAAATGTTTTACATACAAATACTAACTTTTTTCATTTGGAAAAGTAAATACTATCTTATAGTTGTTATCTCACTTTAACAACTTAAAGATCTTTCATATTTAAAACTGTCATCCTTGCAGTGACTGATTTATTATTGACTCACAATTTTTAAAAGCATTTTAAAATTTAACTTTTCCTTTTGAATTTTCTAATTTGAGAGTTTAGTGCTCTTTATATTATTATATTAAGTAAAGGAAAATCAGAATAGAAATTATATATTCATTGCAAGTATAATTGTGGTTTTAAAAAAATAGATACGGAGGTGGGATGGGTACAAACTAGAAAGAAACTAGTAATGTGATCACATTTGTAGAATTAAACCAGAATTTTTCCCCTTGAAGTTTCCAGACATTCTATAATGTAGCTATGGCACTTCTATAGAGAAATCGTATTTTAAAAACAGGGAAAAACTAGATTCTAGGGATTTTCTTAGTGTAATTTTCTGATCTTTTTATTTTTCATTTCATCTGGTGGTCTTGCCAAATTACAAATTATTTCTAATGTTTACCCAGTGGCACAACTGCATACCAAGAGCTCCATATGGCTTCTTACAACAAAGCTAAAGCAATCTTGTTTCTGTTAAACATACTCCATGAAAAACTTCAAAAGTGACATTTACGAATATATTTTGACAGGAAGACCAAACGCTTTAGAATACTTAAATCCCTTTTTGCTCTCTGGGGTATGTGGGAAGACTCTGTAATGCTATTCAAATGGTGAGAAAATTCTGTTGGGTATATAGAGGGGTTTTGAACAGGGAGGAAGGGAACCCGAGTTCTAATCTCTTTTCTGCTCTAACTTTCTCTGCAATTTGATGAGTTTCGTTACATATCTGAGACTGTTGTCATATTTGAAACGTGAAAAGCATCCATCTCTCTCACATCACAGTGCTGTTAAGTTAAAGAGTGCATTAATATTGTTTCAACATTATTGGTTTTGAATCAGTAGCTAACCATCCAAAGATAACTAGAATGTTAACTGTTGAAAGTGTCTCATTGGCAGCAATGTTAAAAGGACCTAATTCAATTCCACAAGCTTAATGGAAATTAGAGTTCAGGAAAAAATCAACAAGTTTAGAAATAAAGCAATAAAAGAAGAAAATGAATTTGAAAATATGGCAGACTATTCAAAAGAAAGTTATAAAGTTTTTCAGAAACATTAGCTTTAATTAACCAAAAATGTATGTATTAATTATCTGTTAGTAAATTGTGTGGTGCAATGGGCTTGTCCAGAAAAATTTTACCACTTCTAAGAATTTGCAAGTGAATTTTCTAAAATTCATGTATTGATATAACTAATCTTTTGTAAAAATGGTAATAATGATGCCTCAGTTTTTCCAAAAGTATTACTTAGAGTATTATTAAAAGTTAAATTTATTGCTATTGTAACCAGATTGAGAATCAGTGTTTTTGGAACCCAAACAGGCATCTAGCATACTGCTATCATTCCTTTACTAAGATAATACGCTAATCATGGTTTAAATTGATATGGTCTGCTATCCTTTTGCAGTAATACACACACACACACACACACACACACACACACACACACACAGTCTTTTGTTCATGGATGACCATTCTGTGACTGCCACTTAACATATAGTCTTGTACAAAGAAAGCTACCCTGTTTTGATAGGGGCCAAGAGTCCCGGAGAATTGCTGCTACTTATTGCAGACAATTATTTAAATGTCTATGTGTTTCAAGTGGTGCATAAATTATAAGGCAAGAAATTTACCAGTAATGCAATGTCTATAAAAGAGAAGGAAAATAGCACTGTAAAAAAATTTCTTTGCCTTCTAAGAATCAAAAATCTCTCAAGGTGAGTATAATCCATACACTTATATTATGAAAATGTCTTATTTTTCTAATTCTCAGGTACCTTAGAAAGAACTTAAAGGTGAAGATATTACACATCTAAAGAGAGTGTTTTGCACTACCTTTGTGCACCGTTTAGCAACCCCAACTTTTTTGTCAGCCAGCAGATATTTCAACCGCCTCTGGCTTTCTTGGTGTTTAGCCAAATGTTTGTCTTTTCACATCATGTTCACTCTGTGGCCACAGAAATTTTTAAACATTAGGTTCTACCTTTGGACTTTGGGGCATTAATAGATGATCGGCCTTTCAGCAATGCTTCATACGAGAGAAAAAATATTCCACAGTGGCTGGATATGGGTAATTAAAATAAACGGCTAACATTTGTTGAGCACTTATCACATGTCAAGCACTGGCTTTTACAGGTGTTATTTCATTTTACCCTCACAGCAAATAAGGAAATTGAGTCTTGGAGAGGTTAGGTAATTTACCCAAGGTCGTTATTCTGTTATGGCAAGAACAGTTCATTCAATCTTAAAGCAAATTCAGTGTTTCAAGAATGCAGTGCATGCTGAGAAAGACAGATAGCATAGCCTGTCCAGTTCTTCCATATAGAACCATTATTGTATCTGTGCTCATAGCTATGACCAAAAAAGAAGGAGGAGAACGAGGAAGAGAAGGTGAAGGAGGAGGAAGAGGAGCAGCATGAGAACAAGAACAAGATGAACAAAAAGAAAAAGAAAAAAGAAGAAGAAAACAATGGTATTTTTCTCCCCTGGAAAATAAAAGCCAGATTCCACAAATATATCATTTGGATCATATTAATTAGTTCTTAAGCTATCACTCTCTGGTCTAAAGCCATCCTTCTTGCCTTTATTTTGTAAAGTTGGCACCGGAACTCTGATAATTACGATTCTCCTCTGTCAGCTAATTTTTGCTAAAATCTGCTGAAGGAGGTTGCAGAAAAAGATTAGAAAGCTGGAGGGGGAAAAAAAGGAATGCAAGACAGAGGAAGACAAATACGTATATAAGGAACAAGATGAAGAAGAGCAGCAGGTGATGAACAAGGAAATAAAGAAGCAACAGAGAAATTCTTTAAACGAGCAAAATGGATCTTTAAAAATATTGATAAGATTTGAAAAATTCTGACATAATTGATCAAGAAAAAAAGAGAGAAAGCACAAGACAATGAATGGAGGGACACGTAACTAGAGCTCCAACAGAAACGAAGGAAAAATAATAAGGGTTTCCGCCTACAGGGATGGAAGACCAGGTGATTTAGCTTTTAAAAATCAACAAAAACTCTAACCGCTGATGAAAAATGGAGTAAAAGCTAAGAGGAAAAGTGGGGATATCAGAACATATAATGAAAAAAGAGGTGGCACGATAAGGCTAGTTCTAAACTTGTATAAAGAAGGTGAAAACTGGAAGCAGAGATGTGCCCCAAAATTTACGTTCCTAGTGGTTCATGAGAGTATTGAATTTTAACTGCGTGCACTAACACGGCCTATGCAGATAGGGGTTTTTCTTCCACTCTAGCTCCTTGAGTACTTATATAAGCAATCGTACCTATATAGAGTGTCTTTAACCCAGCTCCTACTTAATCCATTTTAAGCAACCTAATAAAGCATACTTACTTAAGAGCTGAAATTGGAAAAGAAGAAGGAAAACTCGTAACTATATAATCTACTATAGATATTTGAGAGATTAAATAAGAATTCGATAAACATGGGAATGATGGGAGACCAAAGAATTAAACTTGAGCAAGGATTATAGCCAAGTCACCTCCCCCAGGAAGCCTTCCCAGACAAGCTATAATGTGGGGTAGCAACCCTGTCTACTCCACTGGCCCTGCACTTCCGTCGAATAGTTCATGTTTACAGTACTTCGTAAGGTACTGTTTATCTCTCTTATCCCCACCTGACGATGGTGTGACTCTTGAGATTATGGTCTGTGCCTTTATCTCTGTAACCCTCACCTCTGCTCAAAGAAGGATTCGATAAATATTGACTGAATTGAAACTGGAAAAAAATAGAAAGGATACTTGCTCATGAAAAGGATATTGACCTGTAGACATGACAAGAAAGTATAGGGATCAATCCATATTTCTTTTCATTTAAAAAATGTGAACAGCTGGGTCTCCTAGTTTGTGGACAAGTTAACATCTGTGCTGAGTTTCTTTCGTTCACTTTTTCAGATCCACACCCCACTCTTCTCTACTCTGATCTATGCCACGGGAAGCTGACCTGCTTGGACAGACAGCATCAACAAAATGCCTTGCCCTCTGGATTCCATGGGGCGTCAATGGAAGGCCTGGTGGAAGACTGGGGTTGGTAGGAGAATGAGGTGAGGATACTAATTTCCCTTTCTCCCGCCTGCTGGGTCGGTGGGAATTGGCTGCATCTCTCTGCAGGAAGCTTCAGCTCTGGTTGGGCAGTCCTCTCCAAACAGCCCCTTCTCTGGTTCCTGGTGTCTTCTTCCTTCTCTTATTTCTTCGGGCCTAGGAGTAATACCGTCTCCCCATTTTGCTTGTCTTAACATAGCTTGGTTCTCTAAACTCTGCCCCCACAGTTGTGAGCAGTTCTTTTCTCAAATAAGACTTTGAACGCACCTTCTGATCTTGCCAGGATGCTGACTATTAGAAGGCCTTAGTTCACAATTCAGCATTAGACGTTGAAAAAGGAACCAATTTTATAGCTTACGTTAAGCCCCTCCAAATGTTTTTTTAAAACTGAAGATATAATAATGCATGTTCAGAGACTTTCCTAAGGCAATGTTAATTAGCAGAGAAGTGCTAAGAGTTTTACCGTGGGCAGGGATTCTTTTGGAAATTAATAATATAAACTATGGTTACAAAATAGCAGAAAACAAGCTATAATCCAGGAAAAGCATTATTATTACCAGTTTTTTTTCTCCACAGCAATGATACTATGTAATCTTGTAATATTAAAGAACAATAAATATTAAGAATCACTAGACAACAAGTGTCTCCACTGTGCGATCCATTTTAATGTTCTATACTCCCAGTGCTAAGAACAGTTTCTTGTACATAGATACTGAGAATGTGTTTATTGAATTAATTAATCAGGAAGAACATGTAAATAAAACAGAAATGTTATCTTAAACTTGCATAAAGGGGAATATTTCACAGTGGGAATATTAAGTGGCATTCTGGTCGTTATGTAACAATAAAGACAAAATCAACTTGAAGATGGACCCAGAAAATAATAAATTCTCATGAATAAATAAATGAAAATGAGGGCTATGTGCACAGACTAAAATTATTGGACTTGTATGAAAACAATAAGTACCATTCGCTAGGAACCTACACTCTATTAGGTACTTTACATAGACTAGCTTCGGTCCTCACTTTCCTACTCAACTGTAGGTAGTCAAGGAAGGCTTCTGGGAAGAGGTGCTACTGTGCTGGACCAGAAGGAAGGAGCAGGAATCGTCCGTGAAGATGAAAGGAAAAAGAAAGCTCCAGTTAGAACACTATCATGAGCAAAATCACAGAAGCAAGAGAGCAGGAGGCATTTCAGGAACTTCAGACATTTCAATAGCAGAGAAGGGGCGAAAGTTGACTGAGGACAAAGCAGGATTTGATCCTGAAGACCAAGGGGAGATGTTATTTCTACATAGAAATATTATTACCTAATATTTGTTTTAGGCATGTGTGTGGTGCAGCAAGGTAAAGATGATTGTTATAAAGATCAAAATAAGTAATAAGGGCAACTATTAATAATAAGTGTACCCTAAAGCGCTGTTCAGACTCTAGTTCTTATCTTTCTTAGATTGTTGCTATATTGCTTTTCGCCCCCCGGCAGTGTTGCACCAGTCCACTAAGAAAGGCCACCAAGGGCTCTGCGCCTGGTCAACTCCTCAGTCTGTCTGGCAGGTCCCCAACCGCGTCCATAACAACCACATCTTTTAAAGTTGTGCATCCTTTTGTCTAATGCGTTAACAGGGCTCTGCTGCGCTCACTGGGACAAGAGCGCCACCTCGTGTTGCATCACTGACTGTTCACAATCCCCAACATGCTTCGTTTTTACTTGAGCTGCTTGTGGACGAGGTCTTTGAAGCTTCCTCCCAGGAGTAACATAAAAGAGAAAATTATTAACAAATATTTTTCCAAAAAAAAAAAAAAAGAAGGGAGCCCAGAACCTTTTTTTCAGTGTTGATGCCTGATATTAATAGATTTGTTGCTACATGCTGGAAAATGCTTAGCCTATGTCTTCTGAACTCTCGCTATAATTGTTTTTAAAAGACTTACGCCTTTTTAAAAAATTATGTCAAAAAATACGACTGAATTCATGATCTAGGACTGAAATAGGTTAAGTATAAAACTACCCTGCTCTGTCTCGTAGAGGTCCACACTCAATAATAAGTTTTTAGAAAGGATGCCAAGGGATTGTTTGAAAGTACATTCCTTGATGTCTGCCATAGAGGCTGCAAGATTTTGCAGGCACACCAACCATTTAAACTATTTTAAAAGAATTATTGGGGGGAGGGGGCAATAAAAAAATAAATAAATAAAAGAATTATTGGAGAAAAAAATTTTCTTAAACTTCTAGAAAAGGATCCTGTATGGATTCTTTTTGCCTCCTCCCCACACTGTTCCACCTGCAGTTTTGCTTTACTTTTCCCCTCTTCTGGCTTCACCTTTTTTCACATTTGTTGCAAAATGGGCTCCAAATACTTGGAAGTTTATTGTTATTTTCTTAGGAGTAGAAGCCAATAGACAGCCACTGCACATCTAAAAATGCCACTGTACACACGATGAACGTAATGAAAATCAACATGCTGCCTCCAAAATAAAACCACCTTTATTGCGCACCTTCCATATATTAACTCATTTAATCCCCACAAAAATCCATCGGTGTATTATTTTTTCCTATTTTAAGATGGGAAACTGCAGCACAGAGGATTCTACAAGTTCGCGCATCTAGTAAGTGGCACAATCATTTCGAATCCAGAGCTCACTGATTCTAAACCCTGTGCCCTAAACCATTAATCTTTATTGTCTATAACCATAAAATTGCAAGTCATAAACATATATTAATACCAACCACCTCTGAAGTGCAACCCAAGCAAACTATGTACAAATGTCAAAACTGATACAAATTGGAGAAAGGATGATCATTCAAAATTTAGTGCAAAGCTACAGTATTCGAGACAATTTGGTATTGGCATTAAGGATAGACATGTACATCAGTCTAATATAATTGAGAGTCCAGAAATAAATCCATACATCTATGGACAACTGATTTCCAGTAAAGGTGCCAAGACCATTCAATGGAGAAAGAATAGTCTTATCAACAAATTGTGCTGGGACAACCAAATAGCCTACATGCAAAAATAATGAAGTTGGACCTTTAGCACACACCATATATAAAAATTAACTCAACATGGATAAAAAGCTTAAATGTAAGAGCAATCACTATTAACCTCCTGGAAGAAAACACAGGCATAAATCTTTACAACCTTGGATTAGGCAACAGTTTCTTAGATAAGACACCAAAGCACAGCAACGAAAAAAGTAGATAAAGTAGACTTCATCAAAATTAAAATATTTTGTGCTCCAAAGGACACCATCAAGAAAATGAAAAGTCAATCCACAGAATGGAAGAAAATTTTTGCAAATCGTATATCTCCGAGGTCCCCAATCCCCGGGCCATGGACTGGTACCAGTCTGTGTGCACAGCAGGAGGTGAGTGGCTGATCATCGAGCGAAGCTTCATCTGTATTTACAGCCACTCCCCATTGCTCACGTCACCACCTGAGCTCCACCTCCTGTCAGATCAGCAGTGGTGTTAGATTCTTACAGGAGCACAAATCCTACTGTAAACTGCACATGCGAGGGATCTAGGTTGTGAGCTCCTTATGAGAATCTAATGCCTGATGATCTGAGGTGGAGCTGAGGCGGTGATGCTAGCGCTGGGGAGCGGCAAATACAGGTTATCATCAGCAGAGAGGCTTGACTGCACAGAGACCATAATAAATCAATTGCTTGTAGACTCATATCAAAACCCTATCAGTGAGTGGCAAGTGACAATTAAGCTGCATCTGGTGGCAGGCTTTATAGTGGCAAGTGAGTCGGTGTAGTTCAATAGTACAGCTGCATCTGGTGGCAGCTTAAAGTCAGAATCCGACACTTATTTTAGTCAGTGCGTGTTTCCCACCCATTATTTTATTTACCACTTCCATCCACACTGTTTTCTGCACAGCGCACTTGTCTCCGTCACAATTTTGGTAAGCCCACAAGCTAATCCTAGCAAAAATGAGTAAAAAACAAATGTCACTGGAGAGCTTCTTTAAAAAGGGGAAAGGACCCAATGAGGAGATAGCAGAAGACTCTGAGACTGCCAACAAAATGAAAGCTGCATTCAAAAGAAAATACCAAGAGTCCTGCTTAAATCACGGGTTCATTGCAACAGGTGATTCACATTCTCCAGGCCTGTTTTGTATAATATGTGGCAACTGGCTATCTAACGAAGCCATGAAACCTTCAAAATCGCTTTGCCACGTGGAGACCAAGCACCCTCCACTAAAAGACAAGCCTTTGGAGTTTTCCGAAAGAAAAATATATGAACATGAAGAACAGAAGCGATTATTGAAGGCCACCGCTTCACCAAATGTGTCCGCACTGAGAGCATCCTGCTTAGTGGCTACCGCATTGCTAGAGCTAAGAAGCCCTTTACTGTTGGTGAAGAGTTGGTCCTGCCTGCTGCTAAAGACAGTGACTGTGAACTTTTATGAAAGGCTGCAGTTCAAAAGGTGGCACGTGTTCCTCTTTCGGCTAGCAACATAACTAGATGAATTGATGATGTAGCAGAGGATGATGAGGCACAATTGTTAGAGAGGATTAGTGAGTCACCATGGTACCCAATCCAGGTTGACGAGTCTACCGATGTTGACGACAAGGTGACAATGCTTGTTTTGTGCGATATATTTTTCAGGAGGATGTGCATGAGGATATGTTATGTGCACTTTTGTTGCCAACCAACACCACAGCTGAAGAACTATGCAAGTGTTTGAATAATCACATCTCAGGAAAACTAAATTGGTTATTTTGTGTCAGTGTATGCAGACACCGAGCAGCTGCCATGCCGTGACTGGACGGCTTTCTGGTTTCACTACTTGGGTCAAGGAGGTCACTTCTGAATATGAGTCTATGCACTGTGTCATCCGTAGAGAAATGCTGGCTAGCCAAAAAATGTCACCCGAACTAAGCAACGTTTTGCAGGATGTGATTAAAATTATCAACCCCATTAAAGTACATACCTTTAACTCATGTGTTTGTGCTGCTCTGTGAGGAGATGGATACAGGGCACACATGTCTTCTCTTACACAGAGAAGTGAGATGCTTTCTAAAGGTAGATCGCTGACCAGAGTTCTTGAGTTAGGAGAGCCACTCCAGAGATTTCTTTTAGGAAAACAGTCACCACAGGCAGCATATCTCAGTGACACAGAATGGGTCACAAAACGTGCTTACTTGTGTAACATATTCAACCTGCTCAACGAACTCAATCTGTCACTTCAGGGGAGAATGACAACTGTGTTCAAGTCAGCAGATGAAGTGGCTGCCTTCAAAGCCAAACCGGAATTTTGGGGGCAACAAGTGAACTTTGGGATTTTTGACATGTTTCAAACATTAGCAGATATTTTGAAAGAGACTGAGCCAGGGCCTTGTTTCTCCCAGCTGGCGCATGATCACCTATCTCAGCTTTCAGAAGAGTGTGAGTATTACTTCCTAACCACAAATAAACCCTGAACTGGGAAGGAATGAATCCATGACCCATTTGTGAATAAGCCAGGTGAATTGACTCTGTGCTAGATCAACTGCTTGAGATCATAAATGATGGTGGCCTTAAAAGTATGTTTGGGACAACTTCAAATCTCCCTACGTTCTTGATTAAAGTCAAGGCAGAATATCCTGAGATTGCCACAAAAGCACTGAAAAGCCTGCCTCCATTTCCAACATCCTATCTTTGTGAAACAGGGTTCTCTGCAGTGACAGCAACCAAAACAAGATTACGGAGTAGATCGGACATAAGCAACACACTTCAAGTGTCACTGTCTCCCATCACCCCCTGATAGGACCGTCTGGTTTCAGGAAAACAAGCTCAGGGCTCCCACTAATTCTGCATTATGCTGAATTGTATAATTATTTCATTATATATTACAATGTAATAATAATAGAAATAAAGTGCACAATAAATGTAATGTGCTTGAATCATCCCCAAACCATGACCCCGGCCCCCAGTCCATGGAAAAATTGTCTTCCATGAAACCAGTCCCTGGTGCCAAAAAGGTTGGGGACCGCTGGTATACCTGATAAGGGCTTATATTTATCATATAAAAAGAACTATTACAGCTTAATAATAAAAAAGATAAATAACCCAATTTAAAAATGGGCAAAGGATGTGAATAGACAATTCTCAAAAAAGAACATACAAATGGTCAATAAACACATGAAAAGATGTTCAACATCATTAGCCACCAGGGAATTGAAAATCAAAACCACGAGATGCCATTTCACACCCAGTAAAATGATCACACTGAAAAAGACAGACAATAACAAGTGTTAGCGAGAAGGTGGAGAAAGTAGAATCTTCACACATTGTTCATGGGACCGTAAAATGGTGGTAGCCACTTTGGAAAACAGTCTGGCAGTTCCTCAAATGGTTAAATAGTTATCACATGATCCAGCAATTCTACTCCTAGGTAGATACTCAAGGGAAATGAAAACATACATCCACACAAATATTCATAGCAATTATTCATAATAGTCAACAAGTGGAAACAACCCAAATGTCCATCAACTGTAAACGGATAAACGAAATATAGTATATTCATACAATGGAATATTATTCAATAATAAAAAGAAGTAAAGGAATGATGTATGTCACAACATGAGTAATCTTGAAAACATTATGCTAAGTGAATTAAAAACAGTCACAAAGGACCACATTGCATGATTCCATTTATATGAATTTTCAAGAACGGAAAAATTGCAGAAAGTAGATTAGCAGATGCCTGCGGCTGGGAAGGATAAGGAGATTGGAGGTGATGGCTAACGGATGTGGGATTTCTTTTTGGGATAATGACTATGTTCTAAAATTGTGGTGATTGACGCATAACTCGGCGAATATACTAAAACTTTTGTATCGTACATTTTAAATGGGTGAATTATATCTCAATAGAACCATTTTTTAAAGTTATATGTGATTACTAGCACATCTTTTAAGATAAAAAAATTATATCTGATTATCATTCAGGAATATTTTGCTTTGAACACACAAGTCACATAGTTAATGTAAATTCTATATTTATGTTTTAAAGCTGCTTTATAATTTATTGCTATAATGTCCATATATATTACTTATATGTTTATGAGTTTTATATTAAATTTTAGTGGGAGATCATCACTTTTAAAATTTTAAGTATGAACTGACGTTCAATAATTGATGACTTTATATGCCAATTAGCTTTTACTAAATTATTGTACAAAAACAAAAGTCCCAGACTCTCATGGCCTACACCAACAAACATGCTATTATTTTACACGTCAGCTGGAGGTTGTCTGTGTGCTCCACCTTCTCTTCCCTTCATGATTTGATAAAGAAGCAATCTCCATGTGGAGCTTTGTCTTTGCTGTGGTGGAAGGAAGAGAGAGAGAACAGAACCACGGGATGGCTTTTAGTGCTTCTGATCAGAGCTGGCACGCACCACTTCTGCTTGCCTTCCATCGGCCATGGCAAGTCACATGGCAAAGCCCGGCATCACTGAGCCTGGGAAGTGGACAGGTCACAAGCCACTGGTCACATGGCTGTGACAGACATCACAGAATGCGGAATTGTCAACCTATCACGGGAAAAAGAGCGAATCTGTAAGAACAATAATCTGTCATCACCATGAATGATATAGCATTACAGATCATCTTCTTCAATTTCCCAAGTTCGTAGTTGAGAAATCAGAGGCCTAGAAAGGGAAAATGATTTACTTAGAATGATATAACTAATCAGGGCTAAATCTTGAGTAGATCCCTCCTTCCCCACCGCCACAGTAGAATTCACACTTGTGTCTATATGAACAATCTATAAATGAAAAAGGAAGGGAATAGGCCAATTCAGCTAAGTAGCTACACAAAAGAAAAATACGCACCAAGAGTAACTATTTCAACGAGCAAATTCTTATTTATGCTGCTAACTGATGAATATCATGTGTATCTAACAAGATACTTAAATAGAAAAAGAGAAATTACTTCTATTTATTTTTGGAAACATTATAAATCAGGGCTTGACTTGTTGTTTTGATGATGGACAAAAAGATTATGGAGAAAATGTTAATGCTGCAGATTAAACTGTAAAGTGTCCCATGTCATGTCACATTGTGCGTAGCACAAAAAAATTGGACGAATATTCTTCCAGTGTTTGAAAACTATTATCTGATTCAGCAAAGAAGTCACGTACATGATTGAAAAACAAGTCAAGTTCCAGCATCAGTTTTTGTTCTTTCACTTTTGTATTACTTGTTAACGTAAACAAACATACCAACCAACATTTATGATGAACCACAGCTATGTCAACTGCAACCATGGGGAAACTATGGATACAAGAGTTTGGTAAAAGGCCGGGCGCAGTGGCTCACGCCTGTAATCCTAGCACTCTGGGAGGCTGAGACGGGCGGATTGTCCTGAGCTCAGGAGTTCGAGACCAGCCTGAGCAAGAGCGAGACCCCGTCTCTACCAAAAATAGAAAGAAATTAATTGGACAGCTGAAAATATATATATAGAAAAAAATTAGCCGGGCATGGTGGCGCATGCCTGTAGTCCCAGCTACTCGGGAGGCCGAGACAGTAGGATTGCTCGAGCCCAGGAGTTTGAGCTTGCTGTGAGCTAAGCTGACGCCACGGCACTTGCCCCAGGCAAGAGAGTGAGACTCTGTCTCAAAAAAAAAAAAAAAAAAGAGTTTGGTAAAAAATAAGAAAGAATTCTGTGAGAATCAATAGGCTATATGGAATTCACAATAAAAAAGGACTATATATTGTATTATTATTTCTAAGGTATGTGCTATACATCTTTTAGATCAATAAACCTTATAATAAATACATACATATGCATACTTTTTTCAGAGAACTGGTTGTCAAACATTTACCAGCAAGCACTGGGAATGTAGAAAGCTTCAAATATGCATCAAATGCTTTTATGTTTATTGTATTTAAGTACCCACAAAGTATAAGGATCTGTTTCTAATTGCTATGTTAAATACAAACATGTAGTCTCTTTGAGGAGTTAAAAATCCAACAGAGGAATTAATTGGCATAAATATAGCTATAATGTAAAGCAGTATAAGCGACCCCCCAAAAACAAGAAACAGAGTAAAGAAGAAACGTACCAGTGCACTTTGCCAGAAACATCAAATCTAGAATTAGAAAGGGTTTACTTGCATTCCCAGACATTAGACAAGTTTTACTATAAATTAATAATTAGAAAAGTATTTATCACAGTGCTTTGTGCATAGTAGATGATTAACATATGTCTCTTGAATTGTGCTAAAGGTAAATTTGCCAGAAAAAAAATAAAATTTTTATCTAAATAGGGAGAAACTGGCAAGGATTGTGTCAAAGGAGAGGCCCACTAATGATTAGCCAGGAAAGTATCTAGGAAGGGAGGAACCAGGGGCAGC
>RJWJ010030625.1:0-19796 GCA_004363605.1 Indri indri | reverse complement strand
GAATAAAAATAATACAATTACCACTCCCCATATAAATATATTTTAAAGCATATAACATTCTCCCCTGATGACGATGGCTATGTTTTTTTTTTTTCAGGTTGCTCCTAAACTTTTCAAATTAAGCTCCTTAAAATTTATTTTATTTTATTTTTGCAGGACTTAGAGAGAATGCAGAAAAAGTTGCATACTGGAAACTAACGTGTGTCAAAACCATTTCTGTTATTCAGAAATAAAAATATATACTATTTTTCAAATATTTTCCTTGCTGGATGTTTAAGTATGATGCTGGTGGTGGCACAATACATTTTTTTCCTTATTTCATATAAGACCTAGTAAGTATGATAAACTAGAAATACAAAATATTCACAAAGAAAGAAATATTCATTTGACTTATATTTCTGCTGAAATTATAAGGATTAGTGACAATTATATAATTCATAATTATGTCTTTTATTTCAATTCAGAAAGGTGGTAACAATTAAATGTTAATAAGTCTAGAGGCATGTAGATCACAAAAAAAAAAAGATCAGAAGACAACAAATCCAATTTAAAAGTGACACTATCATAATTTCATTTTAGTAAAACTGATTCACACTTTACCTCCTTAAGAGTTATTTGCATAACATTTAAACAGGTTTCCTAAAAGAACTATAATTTTTTGATATGGTTTTTTTTAATGCTGCTTTTTCCCCAAAACTTTTAATTGGATATAAGAGTATGAGTATTCATTTTAAAGGTCCATTCCTTTCATACTTGGGGTGTTATTAGGCAAAAAAGCCTCTTGGGTGTGAAAATGTAATTCAATCAACGACTTATGTCCCAGAAGTCCTATGCTAAGTTGTTAAGAATGCAATTAATATGAGCCCAGTTTTAATAGAGCATGCCATATAAAAAGAGATAGATTTATAAGCAATTCATGAAAATACAATGTAAGCATTAAACTAGCACTATGACTGGAGTAGTTATAGAGTCACAGGGAAAGAAATTAATTAATATCTGAGTGAAAACAATAAGGTTGTTAATGCTTATGCTATTTTCACTGGGCTTTGAAGGGTGACCAGCATTTTTTCAGCTGTACAAAGGGCAGGAAGAGTATTCTCAGCAAAGGGAAGAGGATGAATAAACATATGTAGGTGTATATAGGGCATCTGGGACACAGGTCTCATGAGGAGAAGTTGTAAGATGAAATCACATTGTGAACAGCCATGAATTTATTTGGGCAATTATTAGGCACACAAGAAATATGTTATGACAAGTGATAATCACTGTGGATATCTGGGAAAGAGAGGGGCTGAAAAGAAGGATGCTGTTAGGAGTGCAGTGAAACAAAGTGAGCAAAAGATGATATCAATTGGATTAGAATGAAATTAGACAATTTCATCATGACAATTAGAATTAGAATGAAAACGAGTCCTTGGAGGAGTTTTAAGCATTAATTTACAGAGTTTAGGGTTTAAGTTCTCCTAGAGAGTGAAGAAAAGGAATCAGAAATCATGAGTGTATATCTTTTGGGTTTCTGGGTAGATGAAGATATGTTGTACATTAAATGAAATAAGAAATCCAGGAAAAGGAACTAGTGAGAGTAAAGAAGAGAGAATGCACTCATAGTTGAATTTAGTGTTCTGGACAAAGCCCTGAATGCACAGATGGAGATACTCAGTTTCAGTTGCAAATATACATCTGCATTTGACAAAATTGTCTGATCTTGCTTCTAGTGCTTTTGGAATCATTGGCATGTTGGCAGCAATTAAAAATGGCTAAAATTAAGTATCAATATTTAAGATCAGAAATAAATGAAAGGTTTCAGCTAAAAGTTTGGGAACTTTAAAAGTCCCTTCCTCCATTGCAGGCCAGATATTTCCATTGTTGTCCCAACAGTCAGGGACTGCTGAGATCTCTGCTTAGCTTTTGATTCTCCTAATGGCTGCTTTTGAACTGGTTTCTTAGAATCTTAACCCCAAATATGTAACACTGTTATTCACAATATTGACCCTTCCAGTTCTGACTGCCTTGCTAGCCTTAAATCCAATATTTTTCTAGTCAGCTTCATGAGAGGCACAAGCTTTAGATGGCTTCCTCTGTAGCCTATCTCTTACAGTGAATAAACAAATTCCCTGACAGTAAAAGTCTACAGAAAAATTCAGCTCACCACAACACATTTCATCATCTTTGAAATATCGAATCCCAAATTGTTGCCTTTTTTGCCCTTTATGATGATTTCAAGTGTTCATTTTTTAAAAACTACTTTATCCAGATTATACCCTTTGTTATAGTTGGGGGATTAATCTGGTATCAAGATATCTATTAAAGACAGATATGAATTCTCTCCATAAGCATCTTGAATGTAGCTCTATTAAAGCACTACTACTGCATGCTTTAATTATTTATATACCTTTTTCTCCGATTGGACTAAGAACAGGGAATCATTACATATTTTATTTTATTTTCTATTCCCAGAACTTAGTATCTGGCATCAATAAATGATGTTTGGGTAGATAATGAGCTTTTAAAGACCATGTGAAATTTCTGAGAGCTATCAGGAAAGGAAATCATTTGTCCCCAAAGAGAAAAAGAAGCTGCTGTCATTATGCCCACCTTTATGGAATATGTCTGACTCCCTTGCAATATACTTTTCCATCATTCTGAACTTCTTGATACCACTCCAATCCATGTTGGGTCCTCTCTCCTTGTCTTTTTACCACATTTCATCAATATGAAATGATCTGTTTTGCTTTTATCTCTCTATGAAACCCCTTTTCATTCCTCAAAATCTGATTAAACAGAATCTCTTCCATGAAGAGTTCCTAAATTTCCTCCCTTCCTTATGCTACTTAAATATTTTGCACTTTTACTGTTGCACTTATTGTTTGTTTAAGTTCCTGTCTCTTCTGTGGAGATAACTGAATGTGGAGTCTATATCTAAACATTTTCCAAATTCTTCTAGTAATAGTTCACCTCCATGAAGGGTCTATAGGCTGTGGATAAAAGCTTTGCTTGCATTTTGTTCTTTAAACTTCACACATACACACACGCACAACTATGATGTAGGTATTGTTAGTTTCATTTTATATATTAAAAACTGCGGTCCAAAAAAGTTATAAAATTATCAAAATCCACAAAGATAATACTATGTTGTGCATGTTTCTGCTCCACAATCTCCAATGCAATGGTTTTAAGAGGTGGGAACTTTGAAAGGTAATTAAGTCATGAGACTGGAGTCCTCATAAATGTGATAGTGCCTTTGTGAAAGAGGCCTGAGGGATCTTGTTTGCCCCTTCAACCATGTGAGGACACAGTGACAAGAAAACCATATTGACCAATCAGAAGAGCAAGCCCTCACCAGACACCAAATCTGCTGGCACCTTCATCTTGGACTTCTCAGCCTGCAGAACTGTGAGAAATAAATATCTGTTGTTTGTAAGCTACTCAGTCTATGGTATTTTGTTATAGCAGTCCAAAGAGACTAAGACAGATAGTAAGCACCATAACAGATAAAATAATCTATATGTTTCCAAAAGTTGTGTTCTAAATTTCTATTCTTGCTACCCACTATAGTGTCTGGCATTAAATAGGCACTATATAAATCTTGTGGAACAGAGTGGAATTACTATAAAATATATTCTGTCATTGTGTTACATCACATTACATTACATTATATTGTATTACATTGCAATGAGAATAATAAGTCATCGTTATTTTATTTTCAAGGTTAACCATTGGTAGGTTAAACACCAGGCAATAAATTTGATTTGTCTTCAGTTATTTTATGTAAAATGATGAAATGATAGCAATGAATCACTTAATGGAAAAAAAATCAACCATGTAAAATCTAAAATATTTAGTAAGCAAAGCAACATAGATTTATGATTTTCTTAACATTAAAGATCTTCCAGATATAGGGCTTGTGTCATTATGCCGTTTTATTTCAACAATTTGGTAATCCATGTAAAGGAAAGTTATAGGCAGACTTCATTTGTAACTCTAAATATTTCATAATCAAAATAACATAAGAGATTACTACTTGTGACCACATATAAATGTAAACAATAGACTAGAGGGTTAACTTTTACCAGTGAATTTTGAATGTTCTTGAACTTTGGGTGTAGTACATCATATTAGTCATATCTATTGTAGCTGCTGAAGGAAACTTTCATGTTAAAAATATTAGAATCATTTCCTAAGAAATAATCAAAGGTAGGCAGAGGAAAGATATTCTTTCCCTGTAGACTGGAATAGCAGTTGTATTATCATGAGCTCAATTCAGAGAGTAGTGAATTATTATCTTCATGAAAAAATCTACCCTATCCAATCATGTATTATGTATTAAAATGCAACTTAAGTACATAATACCAAGGATACTAAAGAGCTGTGAGATTCGCAGAATCACTTTTATACCATTACATTGTGAATCACATAGAAAAAAGAATGATATCAAATTACATTTCATGATGAGAATTAAAGGACATAAAGTCATGTGTCTCTTAACAGCTAGGATATGTTCTGAGAAATGCATTGTTAGGTGATTTTTGTCATGTGAATATCACAGAATGCACTTACACATACATAGAGGGCATAGCCTACTACACACCCAGATATATGGTATAGCCTATAGTTCCTAGGCCACAAACCTGTACAACATGTTACTGCACTGAATAATGTAGGCAGTTGTAATACAATGGCAAGAATTTGTCTATCTAAACATACGTAAACATAGAGAAGGTAATGCTTTGAGCTACGACCTTACAATGGCTACAACATCACTGGGCTATAGGAATTTTTCACATTCATTATAATCACACAGGACCACAGTTTTCTGTGTGGTTCATCTTTGACTGAAGAATCATTATACTGTCCAGAAATTTATAATCAATGGAATTACACACACACACACACACACACACACACACACGCACACATAACTGTAAACAGTCAACCCTTTGTAACCTATAAGCAGATTCTATGATTTGTGCAAGATCATCAGTGTACTTATCTTAGTTTTGCACCGTGACCTGGCCATACCTATTTTGTGGGTATTAAAGTAATTCAAAGTAAGTTTAATCATTTGGACAACTAATTTACTCAAGTGAATTATAAAATGCTTTGTAAAATAAATTAAAAATAATCTGCTTACTGAACCTCTCATTTTACATTCTTATCAATGAATCCAGAATCTAACGTCATAAAAAGATTAGTGAGCTACAGGTCAACACTGTTTGTGGTAGCTTTCTTACTCTCACACAAATTGACCCTTGGTTTACTTTCAAAGAGGGTTTACTGAGATAGATGGGACCATTGTAGTAGTTTGAAAGGAAAGATCAAGAAAATAACACAGGTACATAGATTTCCAAAGTGCTTTTACTTATTACATTAGTTGAATTTCATAAACATACACATATAAAATAGACCACTGGGGTAGGCCAGCTATTATTATGTACTTCATTAAGGAGGGTAGGCAGGTATCCTGAAACAATAGAAAAACTTTTAATTGAGAGTTTGAATGTTCCATCACTACAGAAAAAAAAAATTCATCTCAACAGTGTACTCAATTTATCAATTTTGGATAGAAGATAGTACACTGGTACTGTATTAGGACACTGTTTTTGATAAATGCTATAAGAAAACAACAAAATGTCAATGTTTTGACTCTAAAACAAAAATGGATTTTGTCAATGCTGTTAATTATTTAAATATTTAAATTGCATAAAAAATGCTTTCTAAATTATCAAGGAGAGAAAGAAAGAGAGAGAGAAAGATTTCAGCATCTCTCTCTGCAGTGAGTTACTTTGATTTTAAATCTTTAAAAAGCAGTGTTTTCTATATGACAACTCTGACTAAACCATAATAGTAAAATAATCAATTGATTTATCCCAAAACCACTCCTATTAAATGTCACTGTGATACAAAAACATCACAATGTTGGTAAGTATCTATTCACACACATTTGTCATTTTATCTCTAGTTAAATCTCCCAGGGAAGAAAATTGTGGTTTCCTTTAGAAACTCTTAATTGTGTATCTCTACCATCACTACACCAAGGCTGGAAGCAAATATAAACACTAATAAATCTAGTACAAAATGAAGTAATCAAAGTATGTTTCTCCATTGAGCACTACATTCTCAACTGATGTTAGCTGGAATGATGAAGTCTGGACTGTCTGTAAACTCCTCTTAGAAGAACGTTTGTTTTGGAAGGTGCAGCAAGACCGAGGTATGATACAGGTTACAATGAAGGCACCTCAGGTGCAGACTTCCAGTGATAGAGATGAAGAATGATATTAGAATGTGTCAATGATATCAATCACATAAAGTTGGAATAAAAAAGTAATTAGCATTCACTATGAACATTAAATTGTTTTAAAAGATACATTTAGCTGAATTGTTTATTTTTCCTTAGCTTTCAGTAATCTAATGGGAGTTGGCAGGAAAGGTTGGGGACAGTTGGCATAAGAGAATCCTAGAACCTGGAAAACCCTGGATCATCATACCATTATTTGCCTAAAGCAAATTAACTGTAATTTATTAACATAGAAACACACCACAGTTAAATTTTCCATACAATATCATGTGTTTAGGTGCAAAAACTTAACCAAAAAACTGTATTATATAAGTAATCCTCCAATACAGAATAAGTCCCTAAAACTTGATATGTAGTTTTTATGCTTCTAAGGACTCCAATCATAAACAAAAGAAAATATGTATAAACTAACAATATCAGACCATGCAATGAAGTTATGTAAGAGCAGAACTTATGATAAGACACAAAGGTAGAAATTCCTTATTATGGCTGCATATTTTCACAAGATCTTCAAAATGTTTCTTTGACTTTTTAGCATATATGAACATATTTTCTTCCTTCTTCTTTGTGCTTTACATGGAATTTCATAGTACTCGTATTTAGTACAATCACAAAGAGTAATTTAATAAATGTCATGACTGTCTGTTCCTAAGTTTTCAACAGATACTTTTCTTGTAGCTCTAAATTTGACAAAATGTTAGAGACATCTCTACTAGTTATATTTATTGAGACCTTTCTACACATGTGCTGCAGAACATTCTACATATTCTACTGTAGACTCTCCTTATCCATGGGGGATACATGCCAAGTGGATGTCTTAAACTGTAGACAGTATCTCATTCTTTATATGCTATGTTTTCTCATAAACATACATATTTGTGATACAGTTTAATTTATAAATTAGACACAGTACCCTTGTGCTTTGGGGCCATTATTAACTAAAATAATGGTTATTTGAGTACAGATACAGCACTACCACCACAATCCATCTTGTAATTGTAATAGCTACTCAGTGACTATTGAACAGGTAGCATCTCCAGCATGAAGACACTAGACAAAGAAATAATTCATATCATCATGCTACTCAGAGCAATGCATAATTTAAAATTTATGGATTGTTTATTTCTGGAATTTTTGGACCAGAGTTGACCATGGGCAACTGAAACCTCAGAAAGCTTTTAACCACAGATTGAGATTGAGGAGACTACAATATACATATTAACTTATTGAAATAGCACTATGAGAAAGAAAATACTGTATATTTATTTTATAGAATATTTTGTCTAAGTTTGTATAGCCAGTGAATATAACTAAACCTAGGCAATCTGGCTGCAAAATCTAGGCACTCTTAAGCATTACTCTAAAAAGCTTACACTAATAACCAGCATTTATTTAGTACATGCAATGTGCCCATTTGTCTTGGTTATATATTTTTTCTTTTCTTTATTCATATCATCTCAAGTCTACAAATTTAGTTACTGAGAGTTAGAGAGTTCAAGTTCAAGTGATTTGCTGAAAGTTCCAATGACTATACCAGTTCCTGGAAAATAGAGGAATTTTTTTTTCCAGTTGAAAAATTGAATGAATGAAAGAATGAATACATTTTTTAAAACTCAGATTGTACTAGCTCAACTCCAAGTTTTATCCCTAGCTTAGATAAAAAGAATGATATCTTTCACTTCCAGGCCTTTTTAATCTCAAAAGAAGAAAAAATTATTGACATGAAAAGTTTTTCTTATGTTAAGTGACTAAATGTAAATGCTGAAGTCCTTTTCTTTCTGCTTTGAAAAAGTCGTATTGAGAGGAAGAATAGCCATGAAGAACTGTGAGAACACATCAGCTTTCTATGAAATGAATATAGGGGGATTATTTCAGAGATCTGTACTGCCACATGGACTGTTTTATAATAAAATTATATATAGTAAAGTGCAGTATATCCAGCTGAGTTCAACGATAAGAGCATATTTGATAGGCAGACAGACAATACCCTTACTTGGAATGCAAGTAGCATGAATCACAATTTAAGTGTCAGTAAATTTCACCTACCTTAAACTATTAAAGACAGATTGTGTTAGAGAGGTATATAATTGTGAGGAAGAACTAATTTTATGTTAAAATACGCTACATATATTTTGGGGACAATACCTAGAATAATTGTCCTAGCAGGTTAATATCATTATGAAATATAAAAGGAAAACAGTAGTACAAAAGACCCCTGTGCTGTTTGATAATTAAACACCTGGAGAGAGAAGGAATAAAGTTATTTATAACGTGTTCATTAGACATTAAAATTACATACTGGAAAAATTGTTCAAGTTCTAAAATAAAATAACAAAACACAATAGATAAGAATTGGAACATCATGCTGTTTTCTCCTTAATTTCCAAAGCTCTCTTTCTCAAGAAAAATGTGGCATCATGTAAGTAAGATTCATCTCTACATTAGGTCAGGAACAGTCCATTAAGAGGTCAGTATAAGTACATTACTATGGTTTACCTTGTAGTCATGTAGCCACTACATCTCCTCAGAGATTAAGCTAATCATTCTGGAGTGTTCCCTCCCATCTTTTCTCACTGCCAAGACCATGATCCCAGATCTCCACATTGCACTCTACAGATTGCAGGAAAGATGAGAAATATTTTACCAAGTGTAAAAACTGATAATCACTTTTAGTAGCAAAATAAGATCCTTGGGAAGACAAATTTACTGAAATGTTTAGCCAGGACTCTTAATATGTGAATCCAAACCAAAAAATGAGATATATTTTTTTAAAATTTCAGGTTATTAGGGAGGTACAAATGTTTTGGTTACCTATATTGCCTTTGCACCTTCTGTGTCAAAGCTACAAGAGTGCCCAACCCCCAGACAGTGTGCACCAGTCACATTAGGTGTGAACTTACCCTTCCTCTCCTCCCTACTCCCACCTGCCCAACACCTGATGAATGTTACTTCCATATGTGTACATAGATGTTGATCAATTTAGTGCTGGTTTAACAGTGAGTACATGTAGTTCTTGTTTTTCCATTTCTGTGATACTTCACTTAGAATAATGGGCTCCAGCTCCATCCAGGATAATATAAGAGGTATTAGTTCACTGTATTTTTCATGGCTGAGTAGTACTCCATGGTATACATATACCACATTTTATTAATCTACTCATGTATTGATGGGCACTTGGGTTGTTCCCACATCTTTGCAATTGTGAATTGTGATGTAATGAACATTCAAATGGCAGATATCTTTTTTATAGAATGTCTTTTTTTCTGTTGGCTAAATACCCAGTAGTGGGATTGCTGGATCAAATGGTGGTTCTACTTTTGGTTCTTTGAGATATCTCCATATTACTTTCCGTAGTGGTTGTACTAATTTGCAGTCCCACTAGCAGTTTATGAGGTTGCTATCTCACCACATCCATGCCAACGTTTAGGACTTTTTGATGCAAGCCACTCTCACTGGAGTTAAGTGATATGGAGAAAAATCGAAAGCATTCCCACTTAGAACTGGAACCAGAGAAGGCTGCCCACTATCACCGCTTCTATTCGACATAGTGCTGGAAGTCCTTGCCAGAGCAATCAGACAAGAGAAGGAAATCAAGAGTCTCCAACTGGGGAAAGAAGAGGTCAAACTATTGCTCTTTGCTGTAGATGTGATCTTATATCTAGAAAACCCCAAAGATTCAACCAAGAGACTCCTGGAATTGATAAATGAATTCAGTAAAGTCTCAGGTTATAAAATCAATGCACACAAATCAGTAGCTTTCATTTACACCAATGATAGTGAAGCTGAGAATTAAATTAAAGATGCAATATCTTTCACAATAGCTTCAAAGAAATTAAAATACATAGGAATATATTTAACTAAGGAGGTGAGAGACCTATAGACGGATAAGTATGAAACACTGAGGAAAGAAAACGCAGAGGATGTAAACAGCTGGAAAACCATACCATGCTCATGGATTGGCAGAATCAATATTGTTAAAATGTGTATACTACTCACAGTGATCTATAAATTCAATGCAATCCCTATTAAAATATCAACTTCATTTTATGAATATCTAGAAAAAATTTTAATTCACTGTGCTGATATGCTGCATGTATGAATATTCTTCAAAATTTATGTCTTTTAGGCTGTTTAAATGTGTTTGTTTAATTTTGAGACACAATTAAATTCCTTTGCTTATACAATCATGCACTGAATAATAATGTTTTGGTCAATGACAAATAGCATACGAAGCAGTAGTCCCTTAAGACTATAATAGTGTGTATTTCCTGTACCTATTCTATGTTTAGATATGTTTAGATACACAAATACTCACCATCATGTTACTATGGCCTATAGTATTCAGTACTGTAATATGATATGCAGGTTTGAAGCCTAGGAGCAATAGGATATACTACATAGTCTCCAAATTCAAATTTTATAATCACAGGGTATGACTAATTCTTAGGGTGCTTAGATACTTTCTTTGGGGGTTGGGGGTTGTGTAAAAATAAGAAGTAAGAATATGAAAGCAATTTAATATTAATTTGACAAGGAAAGTAGTCTAACTGATGAATGACATTTTGGTAGGACAGATTCACATTCAAAAGAATTTATAAACACTGATAATATACTTTTAATTAAAAAGCTAGCATAAAGCAACTATATTTATTTTATAATATGGATTTATAATTTTAGATTTCTGTTTTTTTTATAATTTCAAACTTTAATATTTTCCTGTTTTCCCAGAAGACTAGCAGGCATAGAGTAGAAAAAAATCTTTAGAAAATGTGTTTAGAAGTCTTTATTAGTTTTTGGGTTTTTTTTTTTTTTTTTTTTTTTTGAACAAAAGCTAACAATATACACATGCTATTGCTCTGGGTTGCAAATTACCCATTAATCACATTTGCAGAACAGATGGGAAAAACTTTCATGTCTTTGAGACAAAGAAAACCCATCACATTTATCTGATAAATAATAAACATAATCATAAATTCTATAGCACCTACGTAAATCATTTGGGTAAATTAGTCTTTCAAATACATTACGTTCAAAATTCCTGTTAGCTATTCTACAACTAAGTGTCTTATTTTTCTTTTTAAGTGCAGCTCGTATTTTCATACAGTTACTTTCATTTATATAAAGTAATTCTGATACTGAAACATATATTTCAACCTGAATGTTTTGATTTTCCCATTAAAGATTACTTATGATTTTCATAAATAAAATATGAGTACTATCGTATATTAAAATGTGTTATTTTCACCACAGCTTGTAATTGCCATTTCAAAACAAAGTGAATATGAGTGTTTCGTATTATTTTATACTAAAATAAACATTAAGAATTTTGTCAGCTCAATTTAGCTCTTCTATTTTATTTACTCTAGTTTTTGTCCACACTTATAAATATTAGCGTGTAGGCTAGAATAAAGCTTAAACATTTTTTTCCCCTTTCATTTAAAAGTCTTTATTTGAAAGTCAAATTTGAATGTATATGTGGTTCAGGCAAAATTTTAGCATTCTGTTCTAATTCTTTATCACGTGATTTATTTTGTCATTGGTTATTGTGTTAACTACTCTATAATTAAATTTCTTAACTCACTATATGACATAAAAATGGTACCTTTTTTATGAAAATGAGAGATTACGTGGCCAGTTAATGCTTTTTGAGACTTTTTCTCTAGCTGTTTCCCTTAATAAGATGACAGAATCTGGCAAGTTTTGTTGTTTCCATTTTAGTTAAAATTATATTAAAGATATTTTTCAGTGTAAGTAAATTCATAGAGTGTTTTTATTTATTTATTTTATCAGAATTCTATAATAAATAAACTGTGAGAGTCTTCTATTTATTTGTGTAATCATTTACCAATCGTTTTCATTTTAGATATTTTTCTCATGATATCTATTTCTTTTTTCTTCTTGTTTTTCTTTTTTTAGAGACAGGGTCTAGCTCTGTCACCCATGACAAAGTGCAGTGGCACAATCACAGCTCACTGCAGCCTCAAACGCCTGGACTCAGGCAATCTTCCTGCCTCAGTTTCCCAAGTAGCTTGGACCACAGGAGAGCACCATCACTCCGGAATAATTAAAAAAAAATTCTTTTTTAGAGACAACTTCCTATGTTGCCCAGGTTGGTCTCAAACTTCTGGCCTCCACAATCCCCCCTGTCCAGCCTCCCAAAGTGCTGGGATTATAAGTGTGAGCCACTGAACCTGGCCTCTGTTTTCTTTTGATGGAATATTCTACAGAGATAAGCTTCAATGATGCAACAATACCTGTCTGCATGACTGATTCATTCTTTGACTTAGATGTCTTAACTACCCTTTAAAAAAAAAAAAAAGGATGTAAGAACATCCTTTTCTATTGTATCAAGAATGTTCTGATGGAAAACAGCTTGTCCACTGAATTCAGCAATGGATATAAGTTGATGAGCTTCCCAAGTCCTTTGTTGAAATAGATTTGTCAGAAATATTTTTTGCTCCTTGCAGAATAACAGCATATCTCTTTTCTTCTAAATTACTCCTTTTTCTTTCAAACACTATCTATTGAGCTGTTGTGCACATCAGTAGCTGTTTATTTTTAATGAAAATTCTGGTCACTAAATACGATTAAAAGATGCATTGCCTTATACAATAATAGCATGGCAACCAAAGTTCTAAACTAAAGCAATCAGGATGGGAAGATGATGTAATCCAGGCAAGTATATCGGAACAAATGAGTATGACAATGACAATTCACCACATAACTTTCTCAGTTGCTACTCTATGTAGATATTCCCCATGAAAAGGAAATTTTCCTTCTCTGGATTTTAAATAATCCCACTTTTGCATTCTACAGTTGTGAACAATGTAAACCTGGAAGTTTATTTAGAATCGAAGGATCTAATTGATACAGATATGTCAAAACAGCTACTGTATTTTTAATCGCTAGATACAAATTACTTTTCTAAAGAGGGAAAAAGTAAACAAAGTCATGAAAGAAAAATTCAGAAGCCTCAATTCATTTAACAGTGCCTATTACTGCAAAAAGGATACATAAAGGGAAAAATGGCTACTGGAGTGAAAATGCTTTACTCTATTCATTTTAGGACTGTAGCTTGTTCACTTTATTGTGTAAGCCATGCTTAACAAACTAAACCTTCTTTTAGAAAATGAGTTTAAATACATGGGCAGCCAAAAGAAGGAGGCATGGAGGAATAAATATCTAAAAGGAACGAAACCATTGCAAAATGAACTTAAACTGAAGGTGGCCATAGCTGTTTAGAAGCAAGGAAAACAACCCCATTTCCAATATGTCTCAAGTAATAAAAAAACAGTCATGGTTTTAATTCTCCTTTTCGGACTCTCTAGGGAGTCAAGAGACATCTGCTGTATCACTTTGAGAATGATGTAGGGTGACACAATCTCTGATAATCAAGCAGTCACAAGTAGCCAAGAACTTTAAATTTCATCTTTGTTTGAAGGACATTTTTTTTGTTTTCAAAAAAGAATTAAAATATCAATATTACTAACAAAGAGAATTCATTGCCATGATGTGCTTTGTTATTAAAAACTTTTACCACAAAGGGCATTGGTACCAATATGTCACTAAATATTGATCAAATAATTTAAATGTGCCAGAAAATGTGAAAAATTAATCTGTGAGTCCAGAGAAAGAATTAACCAGACAATAGATTCATGAAACCCACACAATAATGAAAGAAGAGAGGAAAGAGAAAGGCTGGAAATAGAATCCATTGATCTTTCTTCCATTTTTAACAAACACTCTTCAACTTTATGTCACTCTCTATCTTATTCATTCCCATTAAGTGAAGCTTCTGTATTTCTCATCTCCCATTCTTGATTACTTACCCGTTAGTATCGTCTTTAATATCTCTATGTAAATATTTTACTAAGATGGCAAATGGCCATCTAAAGCAATATCAAACCATGACTTTCGACAATTCATTTCTTGAAATTTCCATGATATCTACACCCTTAAACTTGAAATACTTTCTTTTCTTCTCTTTGAATCACTTTTTTGGTTGTTTTTGTGCACTTGTGTGTGTGTGTGTGTGTGTGTGTGTGTGTGCATTTTTTACTACTGTAAACTCTTTGTTTCAGGCTTCAGTTCTGTAGTCTTTCCCATAAACGTTATTTTCCCTGGGTTTCTACTATTGTCATTCATCTCATCACTTGATGTTCTCTCCTTCATCAACCTTACCCATGGTCACAATTATTAATACTGTGGTGATTTCGTACAGAGTATCTTCACTCTACTGACTTACAAGTTATTTAATTCAAGTGTCCATCTTTGAACTAGTTATCTAGACTTTTCAAAACCTTTCCCTCCCTGAATGATTCACTTTGAAAAACAACTCCATGCTTTAACTGATTTTTCAGTCCAGAAACATGGGTGTCAGAGATTCACTCATTTCCTTTAGCTTTTACATCGGAGTCATTTTGCTTCTTCTTTTTTTTTTTATTTCAATAGATTTAGTGGGTAAAATTGTTTCAGGTTACATGGATGAATTGTATAATGCTGACTTTCTTTTAGTGTACCCGGGTCCAAAATAATGTACATTGTAGCCAATAGACAATTTCTGATACATCATCTTCTTCTACCCTCCTCTTTTCTTATTTTCCAATGTCCATTGTAGCACTTTATGACCATATACATCCATTATTTAGTTCCCATTTATAAGTTAGAACATGTGGTAGTTGTTTTTCTTTCCTCAGATAATTCACATAGGATAGTAGTCTCTAGTTCCATACAAGTTGCTGCAAAAGACATTATTTTATTCTTTTTTATAGCTGAGTAATATCCTGTGTTATATATACACCACATTTTCTTTATTGATTTATCAGTTGTTGGGCACTGAGTTTGATTTCATATCTTTGCAATTGTGAATTGTGCTGTGATAAATATTTGGGTGCAGGTATCTTTTTGATGTAATGATTTCTTTTCCTTTGGGTATCTATCCAATAGTAAGATTAC
The DNA here is from genome assembly GCA_004363605.1 of Indri indri. Classification (NCBI taxonomy): domain Eukaryota; kingdom Metazoa; phylum Chordata; class Mammalia; order Primates; family Indriidae; genus Indri; species Indri indri. Next base: position 4,546 of record RJWJ010030625.1, on the reverse strand, counting down.
TCAATTGAATAGTAGTCTACTTTTAGTTCTTTGAGGAATCTCTATACTGTTTTCCACAGAAGTTGTACAAATTTATAGTCCCACCAACAGTGTATAAGTGTTCTATTTTTACTGTATCCAGGCCAGTATGTATTGTTTTTTGACTTTTAAATAATGGCCATCCTGAGAGGGGTATGATGGTATCTCACTGTGGTTTTAATTTGAATTTCCCTGATGATTAATGAAGTTGAGAGTTTTAGCATATATTTGTTGACCATTGGATATCTTCTTTTGAGAAGAGTCTGTTCATGTCTTTTGCCCACTTTATAATGGGATAATTTTTTTTTCTTGCTGATTTGTTTTAGTTCTTTGAAGATTTTGGATATTACTAATATCCAGGAAATGACGAATATTGTTTTGTCAGATGTATAGTTTGTGAATATTTACTCCCATTCTGCAGGTTGTCTATTTATGCTGTTGATTATTTCCTTTGCAGTAGAGAATTTTTTTTTAATTTAATTAAGTCCCATTTATTTATTTTTGTTGTTCTTGTATTTGCTTTTGGGGTCTCAGTTATAAATTCTTTGCCTAACCCAACATCCAGAAGAAGTTTTTCAATATTTTCTTTTAGAATTTTTATGGTTTTAGGTCTTAACATTTAAGTTTTTAATCCATCTTGAGTAAATTTTTATATATGGTGAGAGATAGAGATCCAATTTCATTCTCCTGCATGTGGCTATCTAATTTTCCAAGCATTAATTACTGAGTAGGGATTCCTTTTCCCAGTGTGTGTTCTTGTCTGCTTGTGAAAAATCACTTGGTTGTAGCTGTATGGTTTTATTTCTGGGTTCTCTATTCTGTTGCATTGATATATGTGTATGCTTTTATATCAGTACTATACTGTGTTGGTTACTATGGTCTTGTAGTATAATTTAAAGTAGGATATGTGATGCCTCCACATTTGTTCTTATTGATTAGGATTGTTTTGGGCTCATTTTTTATTCCATATGAAATTTACGGTAACCTTTTCTAATTCTATGAAAAGGGATGGTGGTATTTTGATGGAAATTGTATTAAATCTGTAAATCACATTTTGCATTATGGACATTTTCGCATTGTAAATTCATCCAAACCGTGAGTATGGGATGTTTTTCCATTTGTTTGTGTCATCTGTGATATTTTTCATCTGTATTTTGCTGTTCCTCTTGTAGCTATCTTTCACCTCCTTGGTTAAGTATAATCCTAGCTGTTTTATTTTCTTTGCAGCTGTAATAAATGGCATTGAGCTCTTGATTTGACTCTCAGTTTGACTGTTATTAGTGTATAGAAATGCTGTTGATTTGTGTACATTAATTTTATATTTTGTTTATCAATTCTAGAATTGTTTTTGAGAAATATTCAGGATTTTCTTGACATAAGATCATATCATTGGCAAACTGGGATAGTTTGACCTCTTCTTTTCTGATTTGGATGTCCTTCATTTCTTTCTCTTACCTGATTGCCCTAGGTAGGAATTCTAGTACTATGTTAAATAGAAGTGGTGACAGTGGACATCCTTGTCTTGTTCCAGTTCTTAGGGGAATGCTTTTAACTTTTTCCCATTCAGTATGATGTTGGCTGTGGGTTTGCTATATATGGCTTTCGTTATTTTGACGTATGTTCCTGAGCAATCCTTTGGTCAATGACGACCACCAGATGGAAATCAAAAATTTTTCAAATTCAGTGACAAAGGCAGCATAAGTTTCCAAAATTTCTGGAATACAGCAAAGTTAGTGCTAAGATAGAAGTTCGTAGCACTAAATCCCTATATAAAAAAAATCAGGAAAATCACAAATTAGCAACCTAGAGTCACACTTAAGGAATTAGAAAAAGAAGACACCAAACCCAAAACTAGCAGAAGAAAAGAAATAACAAAGATCAGAGTAGAACTAAATGAAATGGAAACCAGAAAATAAAACAAAGGATGAATGAAACAAAAAGTTGATTCTTTGAACATATAAACAAAATCAACAAACCACTAGCTAGATTAATCAGAAATAAAAGAAAAAGGATTCAAATAAGCTCAATCAGAAATGAAACGGAGACATTACAACTGATGATACCACAGAAATATGTGAGACTACTATGAAAACCTCTATGCACACAAACTAGAAAATCCAGAGGAAGTAGATAATTTTTTTTGAAAGACGCACCCTCCCAAGCTTGAATCAGGAAGAAATAGAAATCCTGAACAGACCAGTTATGAGTAGTGAGAGTGAAATTGTAATAAGAAATCTCCAAACAAATAAATAACCCCAGGACCAGATGGATTCACAGGCAAATTCTACCAGACTTACAAAGAACTGGTACATATCCCACTGACACTTTTCCATAACACGGAGAAGGAGGGAATTCTCCCTAACTCATTCTATGAAGCCAGTGTCACCCTGATACCAAGGCCAAGAAAAGACACTATAAACAAAGAAAATTACCCACAAATATCTTTCATGAACATAGATGCAAAAATCCTCAGTAGAATACTAGTAAACTAAATCCAAGAGCACATCAAAAAGACAATTCAACATGATCAAGTGGGTTTCATCCCAGGGATGCAAGAGTGGTCCAACATACACAATCAATAAATGTGTTTTACCAGATAAACAGAATGAAAAACAAAAAACCATATGATCATCTCAATAGATGGAGAAAAAACATTTGAAAGAATCTAGCACTCATTCGTGATAAAAATCCTCAACGAACTAGTTACTATGCTCCTATGTCAGTCTATTCCAGTTTTGTCTCTTCTTTGTCATTATTATTGTCTTTGCTTTAAGTGTCTTACCTTGAAAACCTAAACCAGAATAAAGTTTAGGTTTCTTATACCTTTAGTTTCAATATTCTTTTTAGTATATTCTCCACTCTTTCACCCCACAGCCAGAGGTATGTTTTAAAAATTCATAATTATGATATTTTTGTACTTTAGATTACTTTAATACTCCACATTCACATAGGGCAAAGTCCAAAAGCTCTTTACCACAGCCATACAGAGCATCGAGCTTTCCCTAAATAGACTATATAATGTCTTCTATTTCTTCTCTATTTAATGACCTTTTCTGTCCAGCCCAAGGAAAATACTCTGGCATCTCTAGACAGAATTAGATTCTTTCTCCTCTGAGATTCTGTAGCAACTTAATTATGGCTTTCATGATATTTATTGCATTCATGAGAGCTTACAGTAAAAGTTTATGTTCTATTCCTCCACATAGTCTTGGTGTTTAGTAGTAGTCTCAGTACACTATGTGGAAGAAAAGAAGGGAAAGGATAATAGAGAGAAGGAGAAATAAGAACAAAGTTGATTTATTATTGGTACTAATTTCAGGATTCCTCTCAGCACTCTTCAAATTCTACTAACTTATAAATATCTGATATTATTTTTTATTGTATACACACATCGTGGTGGTAAATTTTCTGTGTAAACTTGTCTGAGCCACAAGGTGCCCAGATATTTGGTCAAACATTTTTCTGGGTGTGCCTGTGAGGGTTTTTCTGTATGTGATTAACATTTGATGAATAAACCAAGTAAGGCAGATTGCCTTTCCTAATATGGGCAGACCCTATCCTGTCAGTTGAAGGCCTAGGTAGAACAAAAATTTTGACCCTCTTTCAAGTAAGAAGGAATTTCCTCCTGACTGAATGTCTAGAGTTGGAACATAGGTTTTTTTCCTGCCTTTCTACATGGACTGAAACATAGAATCTTCCTGGGTCTTAAGCCTTCAGGCCTTCAGTCTAGAACTACACCATGGACTCTCCTAGGTCCACAGCTTTCTAACTTCAGATGTTAGGACTCTTCAGCCTTCAAAATAGTGTGACCTGATACCTGATAATAAATCAAACTCTCTCTCTCTCTCTTTTTCTCTCCACATATAGATAGATGTAGATATAGATGTAGATATAGATATATATGTGCACATATGTGTATAATGTATGTATATATAAACATATCTATATGAATGTGAATGTTGTGTGTGTCTGTGCATGTATATACCACCCTATTAGTTTTGCTTATCTGGGGAATGCTGACAATTACACACATACACACAAAGATTAAAATGGACAATATGAGAGAAGTACATTTTGAATATATCTTATCAGAATAAAATGCAATCAGTTTTTCAAGCCACAAGAATTAATGACTCATAATAGCTACTTGTTTCTGTCATTGAAAACTTCAGAAAGCAGAGATTAAAATGTTAGAGTTATCATTGACAATGGGCAAAATATGCCAAAGGATACTTAAATATAGAAAGAAACAATTCTCTGACTCCTCCATTTTCCTATGTTGGTCTGTATTATTTTAAAACATTTAACTTTCTTAAATTTTCCTCAAATGAAAATTTGTTATTTAAAGAAAAACCCTTCCTTACACCTGCTTTCTCCCTACTGCCTAGATATATAAATGAATATTTAAAGAAAGATACTTCAAATGAGTAGCCTGCAAAGAGTTCCACCTTGTGGCAATTCATTCTTATTAAAATGTTTTAATAAGAATTGTACCCTACGGATATATGCATACACAAAGGGTGCAATG